>CABFWO010003345.1:0-90022 GCA_902155825.1 Timema genevievae
CCTTCAAATATCCACATTCTTTGGCTTTAACAGCTTCAATAGCTCTTATCATGTCTTCCTTATTATAATTTTTTCTTAAGCCTTCGCTTTCTTTTTGTAATTTAGTCCTTGGCATCTGAAATATGTATGTACGTTTATAGGATGTTTGAACATAAAGAATATGTAATATGATCTATTAGATTATTGAAAAACACTTGTGTTAAAAACTGTGGTAGAAATATGAGATAGTCTCATATTACTACCCACCAAGTGTCTCATATTTCAACCAACTCATCGTTTTGGATTTTTCTAATAACTCACATGGAAAGACGCAATATTTGTGTGAACTATATTTATATTCTAAAACTACAATTCATATAATGTAACTTACCGCATTAATTTGTTGAAAAATCTTGATAGAAACAGTCGTAGTTGGCTAATCAATAATTACTAGCGAAAACTTTAAGCTGGCGCCAAAACATCAAACGTTCACCATGCTTCAGTACTACAAACAAAACGCTCGCTGTCTGCAACATAACGGTGGCGTGTCTGAGGTGTATAGTTTCCAAGATATCTGCTAGATGCCAGTAGTGAACAGAGATCAAAATCATGGTATTTCAAATTTTTACACTATCTCATATTCCTACCTTCTCCTCTAATATATGAACTATTTCTCAATTGGTTAAAATCATTGATAAAATAAATAATTTCGTATCTGTTCTAAGGGGTATTCAGTAAAGTTTACTCATATCAAGCGTTACTCTTATAACATTCCTAGTTTCTAGGACAACATGGTTCTACATTTTCATTTTATTCTCAAGACACTGCATATGGGGGAGATAGGATTGGCACTAGAATACGCCATGTAAGCGGAGAGTTGTACCTATGAATGTAGTTGACCAGTTTACAATTTTTTATTTTTTTAAATTAAATAGATAAATAACTAATATGAAGTGTTTTGTTTGTTAGTGTACGTTTGTGTGTGTCTACCCTATTTTGTATTTATAACACTGAAAATAATTTAATCGTTTCACTTAACTTAGTTGCTTAAATATATAAGACCTATTAAGCGTTTCTTAATGTATATCTATATTTATTTCTGGACGACATTATACACAAAGTAATTATGTTCATGTTTTGCGCCTAAATATAATAATGATAATATAAGCTTACAATTTGGATAGCATAAAATACATTTAATTCCACCATATACTTACTTAATAGAAGGTCGTTTCTAGGAAATCTTATTAGGGTGTGATACATTATTTATTATATTTTTGGTGTCATTTACCAGGCATAATAAAGATGGTAGATGTTGATGGTTGATGTCATTTACCGCTCCAACTGTAATTCTGAAAATAAATGTATATTTTTTTCAATATTATGTTAAAACGTAAGTTTTTCAATGATATAAATTACCGAAAACCACTTTAAGATGACAACTACTATTACAATGACAGTGAGAGGACCAGAGGACAGTTTTTACTAAGATATGAGTCAATTCTACATTTTTATAACCTACTTATTACGACTGACCTACGAGACTTAAAAACAGGTGAATATGATCCATTTTACAACTATTTATTACATTTTCTTCATTATTATCATGGAGTGTTTCAAATACTATCTCTCTTTACTTTTGAATTTGTTACGTGTAGTCACATACTTAGGGTTTACAAAAACAACACTGTCTACGAATTACTGGATATTAATTGTTTTAAGTTTAACTTTATATTTAGGGCCACGGAAACACTATCTCCCACTCTTACCACGGGTCTTTAATAGAAAGGCTTCAAGTCTGGCCTCAGGATATTACTGAGTAAAATATCGCTCGCTTCTCAACTTTTGTCCATCATTCATTCGTTTCCATCTATGCCAAGTTAAGAAAACTCCATAATATATCTTGGGGGAGCCGTTTCATTCTAATATACTGTAGCAAATGTTTTCCTACAATATACTTTATTCAACTCTAGAGTACTAATAATCCTAGGTACAGATCCTTATAGTTGTGGCTTTGACCACTGCATTAAGTTTCTTTAATCCATTTCATTTCAAGGACAATATTATCTCAAACCTCCTCAATGCGGCCTATTTAGTCACACACCAACTTGTCTCTTAAGATAGACCACACTTTCCAGCCAAAAGTCCAAAACCTCCCTTACTCCCATAATTCTGCCTGGTTTTCTCTGTTTATTGTCCTTCTCTGTACTGAGATCGGATTTACAGAAGAATATTACCTGACTTGATAGATCTACTTACTGCCTGCCCGATAATCACCTAACTTTTCTATTCTTGCATAATTGTAAGCGCTCTAAAACTTGTTTCCAACCACCATAATTAACTTTAATAATGGTGACTGTTTTCTCCACTAACATAATACTGAGGTATGTCGTTTGTTCTTTTTAATTAAATAACGCGATGTCCTCAGCTAAATCTTACCTTTAAATGGTGATGTGGAGCTTACAAAAAATCTTATCTCCATGAATCAAATATATATTTAAGTCAAACATTTGTCAACATCCAGCTTCTTTTGGTCCACTGATTTATAATTTTAATTACTGAATACTTAAGAAGGACATTTTCATGAGACCAATAAAATTAGAACTTATATTGTCAATTTTTATACAAACAATAACTTCCCAAATTGTTAGAGGATTTCTCGGGTAACTTTCCATAGTTCATTTTTCTATGTCCTATTGGTAAACGATAGTGGACCTCCCATAGTTATTATTACGTCCATAACTCGAATAATCACTCATACAAAAATTTGAAGATATTACCAGATTAATTACATTGATTGACTCGTTCAAACTGTTGACACGATGAAGATGTGTGGCCTAGTTTCTCAAATCAATAAATAATAATGTTGGTCCTAGGTTTACTTATATATTATAAAAGCCATTGATTGGCTCTATCTAAAATTGTACTGGAGAGTCTTGACTTCGTTTAGATTCCACCCCATGGCTTCTTCCCAGATTATTCAGTGATGGATATTAATAGTATGGTATTAAAAACACACAAAAAGGTATTCCGTTAAGTTTAAATTCTCTACCTTGCTAGGAACCTTGCTGTGATGGTGGCCTATCTTAAGAATGGACTGTTGACTCACCCATATAGGGCCAGCTCTACTCTTCTTAATACTTAAATATATGTATTTCAGAGGATTGAAGAATCATAATTTTTCACACCTATCAGGTTATTGGAACTTACAGGTGACCTGGCGGTCTAGGGGTAAGGTGTCGGACTTCTGTGCTGGGGGTCCAGGATTCACTCCTCGGTCCCGGCACAGATTTATCTGATTGCCAAACCATTCCTTCACCTCTGACAAGATGTGTATTAATCACAACTTGTGAATGTGTTGAATGCCAGGCCTCCACCGTGGTTCGGATTCCACGTTAAACAGTAGGTCCTCCATTTCATCTCACAATCACCCTACCATTACACAATAGCGTAAGTGAATACAACCCGAACGGGTAGTAAGACGCTGTGTTATTGTTGATAATAATAATAATAATAATAATAATAATAATAATAATAATAATAATAATAATAATAATAATAAAAATAATGGGGACCTAAGTGGAATATCTAGGAATCTTTAAATAGCTACTTGTATATTATCTTTCCAAAGGTTTTTAAATCTATTCTTTTCAAATTTAAGAGAGACTCAACTGGTAGCAATTACTTTGGTTTTGTAACGATGTTACAAGTTAGATGGCTATTATTTGGTATTAGAATATAACAAACACCCTTCCGCCCACTTGGAATCACACATCCACGTGCCATTGCCACCTACATATTTCCTGGTCGTACGTCAACTTCAGACTGAAGAAGGCTGGGAGGTCGCGTTTCTCCACTGTGGAATCACGCCCAAGAAAAAGTGGAGGGAAGAAAATTGGCCTTCCCTGCCCCCCTCAGCCTGGATTATTCCACGGATGAATAGACGAGCGAAGAACATCCCGGTAGTTTTCAGCACCACGTCATGCTTTCCTCCGCTTTCCCCATCCTTTGATACACTTTCTGTGTCCACGTGACTAGGCTCTTATGCTATATATTACCATGTTTTATTGATATGGGCACTAATTATCTCACTTCAGCAAGGTAAGCGAGGCTATCTGAGCAGATGTAGTCTGCGCATTCTTCTAAATTCTCTTTTGGCCTAATTATGTAATCTTTTCGAAACTATCTTTTTGGACGTTAAATTTATATTCTATCTAAATTTTGCTTTGAGTTTAAAATGTTTTCTTTAAATTTTATTAATGGGACCATTGTTGAGCCATTTTTCATCTTTGATTTAAAACCTTTACGTGAAATGGTTTCTCTTGAACCTAAATTCAAAAGTATCTTTCACCACTTGGTGATTTGTCCTTTCTTAAGAAGCATTAGTGGGGGCGTTAGCCGTATTGCTTACTATTAGATGGCGTTGTTTGCGACGACTAATCATTATAGTGACATTTCTTTAAGGACGCTAGAATGCTAGCGTTGTCGTTTGTTAACGTGCCTCATGATGGCTAGGCAATTTGAATTAGTGTTGGATATAGTTCCCACTCACTTTGTGGTCACTATGGAATATTAGTTAAGTAAGGTTCATTCTTAATATTGACGTTGCTTTCAGGCTGCTAGAGTTCTAGCGTGACATTTATTAACATGCCACATGATGGCTAGGTAATTTGAATTAATGTTAGATATTGTTGTCATTTTCTCCGAGGCCACTTTAAAATATACAGTTAAACATGTTACTTTCTTTTATTTATATATTCCAAAATACTTTGCCCCTATTGATCTTCCCACAATTCATATTGTCGCTGTCCCAATGATGCGGTTTTCTGACTTCATCATTGGATTGAATTCTTGTCCTGTAACTAAACTCTATCTCCAACATTTCACCATATCTTACCATTTAATCCACTCTACTATACCTCTCATATCCCCCTCTCTCTCTCTCAAACATATACATGTATATAATTT
This sequence comes from Timema genevievae, assembly GCA_902155825.1. NCBI lineage: Eukaryota > Metazoa > Arthropoda > Insecta > Phasmatodea > Timematidae > Timema > Timema genevievae. The sequence continues at coordinate 4,948 of CABFWO010003345.1, forward strand.
TATAAAAAATAAGATGAAAATAACCATTAAAATTACCACAGACAATAAAAACAAAGCACTAATATCACAAATTTGTGCCAACAATCCACAGGTAGCGTGCCATTGTTGTGCAAAAAGACTAAAACAAAAAATAAATTTGGCACATCAAAGTATTAAAATTTTCAAATTAAAAAACAAGTATCCTGAAAATAAAAAGGCATCAGACTGAAAAAAAAGACCTTGTTAAAAAAAAGGGCATTAAGGTGAGAGAGAAGAGGTACATTGTAGTGGGTAGAAAAATTAATACACAAAAATTTTAGATATTTAAATATAATATATAAAATAATTGAGTAATACGTAAAATCAACAGAAGTGTCAATGATACGCTACAAATGACACAAACAAGTAAAACAAAATTTTAATATGGTGACCTCATTATTAAAGTACAGTCATTAAAATAAATGAACATAAAAGAGAGCAAAACCCTGCATTAGACCATCAAACGAAATTTTTAGCTACACAAGAAATAAAAGATTAAACAACAGTGCTCTTTAAAAGGGGGGAAAAATATACATTGTTTAATCTGAAACGTTAAAACAGAAAAGTTTTACAAATGACCAAAATGCCATTATAACTTGAGTCATATCACAAGAGATGATGAATTAAATAAATGGTACGGAGCTCCGCACGGTCTTTCTCGCTCTATTATTTAAAAATGGAGATATTTACTCAAAACTCGTAATATATGTGAAATGAAATAATATACACTAGCAAACACAATCATTAATTGTACTATATTTATGTAAAACTTTTTTGAGTCACGGTTTTAAATTTTATAATTTTATTTTTAAAGAATTAATGTCCTAATTTGTATGTCTGGACCGATGAAAAAGGTCAATATTGGGTCCACAAGGGTCAACACTTCTTATTAAAATTTCGACTTCCAGTTAAAATTTTCTTTATTTTATTAAGTGTTGCACATCTTAATGTCATAGCATTGCTATTAAATTCCTCATTTGTAAATTTTGACCAATAAAAATGTAAATATTGACTCTTAAAATGGAGCTAGATCATTGTTGTACAAACATTTCTCCTAAGGGGTTTAAGGAAAAATGACATAAACTTTTTGAGAGACTTAAATATATTTAATTACTCTATGGCATTGGAGAATTATTGCGTTAAAATTTAAGTAGTATTTCTAAAGCTCACAAAATTGTATTAATATATTTGCATATATCTCAGAAACTGTTGGTTTTATAAAAATATATTTCACATAAAAGTTTTTTATTTTTAATAGTACTACTATTTTGCAGTTATAATTATTTAATATCTCAAATAGTTGCGGAGATACGGAAATTTCAGCTCATGTAAAGTACCCTAAAAGTGATTTTCATGGGAAAATTAAAATAGTCAGTTTATTTATAATCTTAATCAACGCCTAGATACGAATTTTAATCAAAATCGTTATAGCCGATTTTGATAAAATATATATTTTATCTTTTCGCCCTATATTAAACTACTCTTAACTTTAAGTTTAAACAGACACACAGACAGATGGCATTGCAAATACCACTTTTTAGGGTTCGGGGGGTCATGAGACGTTGACATCCATCAACATTTCAGGTTAGACTTTTTTACGGTCGCAATATTTTTAGATTTTGTGTTCGAATAGTTAAAAAATATAAATATTTGCGTATAGCTTGAAAGTTATATGTTTAATAAAAATCTGCTTCGAATAAAATAATTGTATTATAAATTTATCTACATATTTTTAATGATAAGTAATTTCATATATCAAATAGTTTCGGAGATATAATAAAAAATGATAATTTATGCATCGGACCGGAACCCTTAAATTAATTTTTCCGAAATGTTGAGGATATCCATTTTGTTTTGAATATTTATAAATGCTTAGAAATGAAATTTAATAAAAATCATTAGAGCAGATTTTTAGAAAATCAATTTTTTCTCTTTTTGCCTTTCAGTAAACAACCCTTAATTTTAGGGTTAAATAGCCAATTCCAAACATTCTTCAGGGAAAACCTATGAAAATCCTAGATACCTAGTTATAGCCCTATCGGTAAAATAGTTTAGGCTCTAGTTGGAGGTAAAGACAGACAGACAGACAGACCGGCGGAAATTCAAAAACAACTTTTTCGGATTCAGGGGGTCATGAAACGTCGAGTTCAATTTTTTCGACGATCACAATACTTTCTCTACCTGTAAGATAGTGAGAAAGTAAAAAGGGGTAATAGATTAAAACCATCTTAAATGAATAAAATACCCATGAAGCCAAAAATTAATTGTAACTCTCTCATGATTGGTAGCAAGAGTTTATTGAAATAAATAAATAATAAAAATAAGGATAAAATTTAAAATAAGAAAATAAGAGTTCAAATGGTGGAAGACTTTACAGACGCCGAAAAATCTAAGCATGTGACCCACGCCAAAACCGGAAGTAATTCAAAAATTAATTTAGAAAAATTTAATACTCAAAATGAAGGAGCTAAATGGATTTGATCTAAAGGACAACCTTATTATAATTTACAAAATATTATAAATACAAAAATACCAGGTTTTCAAAATAAAAATAATTAACACAAAATAGCATCAAAGATAATAAAAAGTCAATGCCAAATCCCGCCGCTAGATGGTAGATCCTGTCACACAGTCTATTTAGAGTCACCGGCTGCTCCCAGATGGAAACACTGATCCCGTTATTAAGCAGTAATATAAGTGTCATGAACATATAAATAAATATTAGGACAAAGATAATAAGATGAAATCAGCTCAATACTCTTCGAAATAGTATCTGTTACTGTTACATTCAATATGTATAGTAAATACTATTGTTTTTATTCTTTGCATATTATTTCTCTCGGCGATATTTGGAGCTGAGGGTCGCAGTTTGAACACCTTTTTGGGATTAGAATGAATCCAAATATTGTAGTTTTTACTCTATTGTCATATAAACTCTTACTATTTAGGTCGTTCTAAATATGGTTATGTGGTATTCATTTTTAGTTATTAGAACCACAATTTTTAGACACTTCAGAATAATATTTATATCAACGAGATGAGCCCCCCCTTCCACATAAATGGCAAACTACTAGCCAGTAGTGGCCAGGTCAGCATAATTATATTATTGATATATATTCTGGTATAGTATTTCTCGCTCCATCTCTTACCAGTCTGGGATCCAAAACCTGGCAGTAACATCCCCGTCAGTGACAAACCCGATTAAATGGGTTTAACATTTTGCCTACGTAGCCAAGGTGTGTGGGTCCTTGCAAACTTCAGAATGTTATTGAATTTTGGGCACCAATACTCATGTCTTAGTAATAAAAAAATGTGGCTTTAAGGGAAACGAAGACAAGCCCAATAAGAGTAATTTGGAGTTGAACATATATTCTAGGCCTGATTATCTTGTTGAATTTTTGCGCGAGGAAAGCATTGAATTCCTACATACGTACCTAATCAAGCCGTTTCCTTTACGGGATGGACAAGGCACTGTGCATATATTTCAATAAACAACAACTGCGTACTTAATCCATCCCCACTAACTTCATCCACACTTTCCTATCCTTGCATACTCCCTTATATTCAACAAAATCCATACACTGAGTCATGAATGTTCTTTGATTCTTAGAACTATTAATGTTTCTCTTTTTCACACAATTGTCTACCACATTAGCCAACTCTTACATGGTCTACCTCTTCCCTTTGCTACAAACACTCTACCTTCATATATATGCTTCATCACTCAATTTACACTCTCCCTCACAACATGCCCAAACCAATGTAACATGTTTCTTACAAATTGACCTATTTGATTCCCTTTTAAAGAGCACTCTTTCAGCACTCATTCATGATTGACTCTGTCCATACAAGATCTCCACATACGTTTCTTAGCAATCTCATTCCAAACGATTTGCCAAACCCATGGTTCACATCCATAAAACAATGTTGATGACAACACATATTTATATACTAACATCTTTGCCCTTTTCGATACGACTTCATTCTTAGAAATAGTCCACATACATCTAACCAATATAGAGAAGCATTCATACGTCTGTCGATTTCATACATAATATTCTTCCCACACACATAAAATTATTAACTGGTTCTAACAGTTTTCCATTTATACTAAGCTGATGATCATTTCCTGATCCGTCCTTATCAAAATATATCACCTGTTATGGATATATTCATACGAAGATCCATTCCGTCTGTCTTCACATTCAAACAACTTAATGCATTCTGCAAGTCACTTTCATTCTCAGCCATTATTATGACATCATATACATATAGCAGCACTCCCACATTCACAATTGTCCATTCGTACATCAACAGCGTTCTCACAAGCATCTTTCATACACTTATCCCTGAATACATTAAACAACTATGAGAAAATGACACAACTTTGTTTAACACCCTCTTCAATATCAAACCATTCGTTCAAAGCGCCATAGACCCTAACGCACGCTCTACTAACATTATAAACTGCAGTAATTCCAATTACTAACCATACATCCACACTAGAATCTCTAAGAACATTCCATACATCCACCTATTCACCAGATCGTAAGATTTCTCCAGATCAACGAATTCACAATGCAATTTATTCCTTCCTGCCATACATTTCTCAATCGCATGCAGCAATTCATGTACAGGTTGTTTCACTCGTTCTCGGCTCCTGAATTTACCTTATAACTTTCAAAATAACGGACGTAATTCAGTGAAATATGCTATGGATATACTTTGATGTATGAGGATCATGTCGATGGAAGGACACGAGGTGCAGCACTACTCTCTAGCCCGTGTGTGGATTCGCTGTCCTCGGCAGTTGGTGTGACTCATATGACTGTGTTGTTGTTACGGGATCATCAACAGTCAGAGTATGAAGCGGTAAACAGGGAAACAGTGCGTGTTTATTGTCCACACGTACTGGAAAACTGCTTCAATAAAGACGTGCCAAAGACAATTTAAAGCGCAGTTTGGGGTTCGAAAACCACCGGGAAAATCCTCCATTCAGTACCTGGTGAATAAATTGGAAACCACGGGAACACTGTTGGATATCCATTGTCCATGAAGAAGGACGTCTGAAACTGCCAGAAATAACGGTGAAGCAAGTTAAAAACAGATTGCTGGCCTCCTCACAGAAGTCCTCGCGTAACCTGTCGTAGGATACGAGTCTTCCACATGCACATGTCAACGAGCAGCAAAAATAGCAAAGTCGTATGCATGTTATGTTACTGTTACGCATGAATTGAATCCTCCCGACAAACAGAAGAGACTCAATTACTGTCGTTGGGTCCAGCAGTTTGTCAACCCACAGCCGGAAATACTAGACTACACGTGGTTCCATCAATTCCCAGAATACCCATGTGTTGGCTCGTGAGAACTGAGAATCCTCACATCTATGAGACACCTCTTCATGATAACAAAGTTGAGGAGTGGTGAGCTTTGTCACGGCACCTCATTATTGGCTCCATCTTCTTCCATCCACCGGTGGATACCGAAGCTTACGTGGCAATCTTCCATATGTTTGTGAATCAGTCGGATGACGTAGAGCTCTGTACTGGTTATTTTCAGCAGGATGGCGCCACCTACCACACCTCCAACGTAAGCATGGCTGAAATTGTTTCCGTCATCGAAGATCGTGTCGATTCTAGGGGACTTTGGCCACCGAGGTCACCTGACCTTACTCCACCGGATTTCTTCCTAAGGAGCACGCTGAAAGGGAAAGTGTATCACAACAAACCAAGGACTCTCATAGAACTGCAAGAAAAAACTAGGCAGGAAATTAGGCTGTGACTCCCGATGTGTTGGTGAATACCTTCAATAACATGAAGAGGCGTGTTCAGGCATGTCTAGGCTAGGTGCTAATCGCGCCCACTTTCAACGCTTACTATGAGACTATCATTATTCTCATACATCAAGGTATATCCGTAGTAAATTTCACTAAATTATATCCATTATTTTGGAATTTATATGGGAAACTCAGGGGCCGAGAGCGAGTGAAACATCCTGTCCATGCAACTTCTACCTAGCATTAAACCCCCCCCCCNATATATACATGCCGCTTCTAGATAAGCTGGAAAAATTAAATTTGACATGAAGGGCCTTCCACGTATAAACAGAATAATCTAAAAACGGGAAAATGAGGCATCGAGAAATGGGGTGGGGGCTATTGTTAGAAAACAATTTTTATATACGGTAGAAAATAAAAGTTACAAATAATCATAAAAGTCTCAACACTTTAAATTTAATTATTGCGACTCCGAGGAATAAGGAAGAATTAAGGACAAGTTATTAAGCCACATAAAAACATTCCCTTATGAGCTACAGAGGACTAAGCAATTAATGATTTCAAATAAACCTCACGCAAACACATTAAGCTCAATAAATATCCACCTAATAAACAGATTATAATTCAAATATAATAAGAAATTAAACCAGAACTAGTTATTAATGTACAAACACGAATTAAACCATACCCTTCTAATGTAAGTAAAACATCGGTTAGAATTATTGAACCAGAAACAGAAGCCTCAATATGGGCCTTGGGTTACCATAGATTAACTAAAAAATATAGGAATCTTAACTAAAAACGATAAAATTATTCCTTCATTAAGTCATCAGAAAAATACCCATACATGAGTTTCCACCCCAAATACAACTATACGCTTCTATTTGACATGTCAAACATTCCCAAGATGTCAATTTGTAAATAAATCGTTAGAGCTATTTTTAAAATAAATTAAGTTTTTGAAAAATCAATCATCTGCAAACTACCCATAAGCTAGTTTTTACCCCCAAGACAAGCACATACAGTGTTATGCCAAACACATCCAAGATACCTTTTTGGAACCAAATCTTCAAAGTATTTTTTTTTTAATATTTCAATGTTCTGAAAAATAATTTTTCAATAAACTACCCTTTAAAGAGTTTCTATCCTAAAAAAACAAGTAAAACTGGTATTTTTCATATTAAAAACTTCCAAGATATCCATTTGGAACAAAATAAAGCAATTTTTAGGATACATAAAGTTTTTGGAAAGTTCAGTCATAACTAAACCACCCATAAATGTGATTTTACCCCTAAAACAATGATACAGTGCTATTTGTAATGTCTAACACTCCCAAAATACCCAGTTGGAACCAATTCTAAAAAACTCATTTGTAAACATTTCGAGTCTATGAATAATCAGTCATCATTAAACAACACATTAGTGAGTTTTTACTCCAAACACAAGTTAGTGTACTGTGTTATTTGTCATTTCACACAATCCTTAGATATACAATAAAAAAATATTGTTAGAAACATTATCAAAATATTTTATAATTTTTAAATATTTCACCTCAGAATCCTATCCTTCAAGGAATTATGGCTCCCAATCTAATGAAACTTTGTTATTGGTCATGTAAAACAAATCTTTGATGTGCATTTTAATCAAAATCGTTATAACCATTGTAGAAAAATATTGAATGAAAAAACAATCACACATCAGTAAATTACCCTTAATTTGAGGGTTGGGTTCAGAATTAAAAAAGTTCCAAGGTATAGCTCTATAAAATCAAACTATCTAGTTTGATAAAAATCTATCCAACCATTTCGGATCCATGGCCAGGGATGGACAGACAGATAGACAGACAGACATGGAGATGGGCAGAATAGTATAATCCACTTTTTAGGTTTCGGGTTCACATAAAACGTAAATATTCGTCATAAACTCAACATAATTTTTTTCGCGATTATAATACTTTCTATTGATATGAGAACTGAGAAGGTAAAATAGGATAGAATATTTATTATTTTATATTTGTGTTGTGAGTTTTTAAAGTTAGTTTTAAACATACCTAAAAATAATGTTAAAACGAAGATTTACTGAAACATATTATCTAAAGGAACCCTGCAAATTTAGAACACACTGAATTAAACTTATATAGTTATTCTAATAACAGAATAATAACAATTTTGTTAATATCAATTAGTATAAGTGGCATGGGTATATAAGGCCGAAGCCGAGGGGGAGAGGCGTTTGGGTGTTCAAACCAGTGGCGTATTCTGAGAAAATTAATAGGTATGCTGTACTCTAAACGCTGCAGGGAGGATTCGGGGGTCAAATACTCTTAACCACCATTAACCAAGAAGGTAAAGAGATGCTTCCCCTGGAAATATTCAAACATGAGTACCTCTAGTTTAGAACAATTGATCTCAAACATTTATGTTTTTTTCGTTTTTGCAATCTATCTTGGGAAACCTCGCCCCTCCCAACTCCCCTCGTCTCTCTTTTTTGACTTATTTATATATTTGTTTCAATATCCAGCCTATTACATCTTCTAACTTCATAAACGTACACCAGAACTATGCTCAAAACACACCAAAACGTGAAACTACTGAGGATTATCATCCACTCAAATTGAAGTTGAATATCAAGACACAGCACACTGCAGTTCATCACAATACTTAAATAATCTAAGATTTAAGTAAAAATTTCAAGGCTAAGAGTTATGAGCACACTTCTGACTCTATGAGAGTGACATACACTATTAAATTGGTTGAGTGTAATTAAAAGTACACACAGGCAGCATTTTCGTTTTTCATTTATCTGAGGTATTTAGCGTGCACTTTCTGGGCCAAGTGATAATATCAGCACATGACTTGACTTAAATCTAGAACAAACACAGCACCCAGCCTCCCAGCCGTTAATTCATCACCATTAGAGAGGAAATTCAAATTTTACCAATAATATTTTTTTAGGCCATGCCAGAAATCAAACCCGGAACCCTTAGCTCAGTGGTTAGGCAAACTGTTGACTGAGCTAAGGTGTCGGACTCACAGGTAGCAATAATTGGTGGGAGGAATAAGGTGGATTGTCCAACTCACGTTGTAATATTAATTATGAGCCTAAAACTATCTATTAATTCCTAACTATGCTCCAGAAGCTATTTAGATCCGTAAACTGTGATAACAGTAACAAAGGGGAGATTTTTTCCCATTGGGCTTATTTCTCTATCGCTACGTCAATGGTTTATTGCTAAGATATTTACATCTGAAAATAAATTTTATTTTTACTTTTTTTGATCAATCTTTTTGAAACTGTGAATTTACACTTACACTGTGAATTTCCATTTATCAACATCTAAATCAAGACTACAACTACATTTTTTTCCCCAGACAATTTATTGTGGGATCAAATAAGCTAGCAAAAGGAGAGACACAATATTTTTTTTTTCATCTAAACTTATTAACAACTATTTCCATTATTTACCACTAAATTTGTCAAATTAAGATCAGTTTTTAAATTATTGGTCTTTTTCTTTGTTTTATTTTTATAGCTGATGAACAGAATCTAGTTATTATATATATAACTTACCTTTGGGCTCTAATACTGTAGTATTAGAATTAAACATTATTTGGCGTCAAATAAATAGGAATTTTTTTTCTGCATCAGTAAATTAAAATATGTGCACACTAATGAAGTGATAATTTCTGATTTATACTGACACAACATATTCCGTTGCCACACACTTTTCTGGTACCTTACCCCAATTTTTATGTATACTCATTCATTATCAAACATAGGATCTAGCTCTTCGGAATAAGGACCTTATAGCACCGTGGTTATTCTCTAACAGGTAAGTCACCATGGTAATTCCTCTTGTCTCGTCTTGGTTACACTAGAATTACAGAAGTACCAACCTAAGAATCTCACCACGAATTCCTTGAGAGGTGGAGTTTCACCTAGGTGTACTACCGACTGAGCGGCTCGTGAGGGTAGAAAAGAGGTTTTTGTGACTTTTTTTTACAATACAGTGACATGTAAAAACTTTCGTTTTGTGAATTTTGTGTTGTTAAGTTTGTTATTGCGTTGTTTAAACAGGTTTACTGATCCTGAATGCTAGTTTTTATTTTCTAAGCTACCAGTTTGAATTCAAGTAAACGAGCAAATCAATATTGTCTAGTTTCGTTTTTTATAGGAATAGCCTTTTAGAAAATACGTGCCTGTTTGTTTGCGTTAAAAATTGATAGCATTTTACTTTATTATTAGTGATATTATATAGGTATTGATAATATCTATTATTGCGAATGGTGTAGATCATACGATTTGACGCGTGAATACCTATATGAAAACTTATTTAAGTTAATTTTGTAACAGTTAAAAAAGTGTGTTCATATATTAATCTGATTGTAAGCTGTGTCTTCGGAACAGCTGGCTACTTACTAACCAGGGCACGAACAATATCAAAATCCCATGTCCCCCCCCCNCCCCCCCCCCCGTCATCGGTCAACCTTTTCAATACTTCTGTGTCGCATTGATATAAAAGTCTACAATAAATGGTCAAGGTGGAAGTGTCTTTATTTGAATAATGTACAGTTTTAGACTATGCAGACAGGGGTGATTCAACCTTTTATAAAACGACAAACTATTAAATCTCTAACTTTATTAGAGAAAGAATTATTATTAGCACTGCGTCTTACTACCCGTTTGAGCTATACGCACTTACGCTAATGTGTAATGGTAGGGTGATTGTGAGATTTAATGGAGTTTAAAGTGGAATCCGAACCACGGTGGAGGCCTGGCATACCACACATTCACAAGTTGTTATTAATACACTTCTTTTTAGAGGTCTAGCAATCAGATAAATTTGTGCTGGGACCGAGGATTGAACCCCGGAGGTCACCTAGAGAAAGAAGACATATCTATAACTATCCAGGTTGAATCACTAGCGGCGGAATCTTAATTGCGTAGAGAAGGTGTGGAGAGGGGGTGAATAACCAAAATTGAGTTTTGAAGGACTTGTCCCCCTTCCTCTAAGGAATTCCTAGTGCCCTCTCCCAGAAAAAATTGTCAATTGGATGCCGCTATTGGATAGGTCCTCGCCTGAACTATTTTTGAAATTTGAACTTCTCTAGAATAAATTAGGAATGGTCTTAGCCTGTTATCTTTTTTAATTCGATGCCTTTAGAAATTATTTAAAGTTGCGTTTAAACGTATTTTGTTCGAAAATATAATAAGCTAGTTAAAATATCCAAAAAGATAGTTGGGTAGGGGGAATTTATTTCAGGGGGAAAAACTTTTTAAATGAGGCAGTGACCACCCGCAGTGCCACCACTTATTAAGTGGTTGATATACATTTTCGAATTTGAAAGTAGGAGGGACTATAATTTTCTAAGTGTTAAACAAAGTTAAAGTATTTAATTTCTTCCATTAGTCAACTTTAAAATAAGTTCCTGATTGCTTCTAGCTTAATTTAATATTCTAAATTTTTCTTTGCCTGTGACAGTTGGGGGGCCGTGTCCTCCCAACTCATGAAGTTTTGGCCTGGCTACATCCTTGTAGGTATAACGTTTACCTTAAACAAATGACCCCTTTAAGGCGTGTATTATTTAATTTTGTATTTGATATCTTCTTAGATGTTACAAACTAATTATTTTTGTTACATTATAGGATGACACCTGTTGACGTAAGAAAGTTTTTTCTAAGAATCCTCAAAGATGCCTCGTCCTACAGGCTCATGAATAACATAAAAGAAAACGACTATCTTCGACTACTAATACAACTGAAGGAAAAATACTCTGAAGCAAACAAAAATCTCAATGAAATATGGTTCAATAGTAAGTACTGCGTTTTGCGTATTGAATATCCTCCAGTTAAATTTATATTTAGCACTTAAACAAAGTTTTTTACTACTAAAAATATGAAAAGAGAGATTAGAATGAATACTTTTTAATAAATGCTCTAGATTCCGAAATATTAACTTTATAAGTCTCGATGTCAGCTGTATTAATGTCTGTTTGAGATCATTTGTAGATATTAAATTCTTTTAAGGTTTTCTTAAAACTCGGTACAGTTTTGATTAAAATTTGATATCTTATATCGATTCTTCATGAGCATGAGAACAAAGTTTAAATTTTGAAATATCCCTCATATCAAGTAGATTGGCTTACAATATGGTCTAGTTATCTACATTTAAATTAAAGCCATTTAAATATGGCCATAGGAACAATATTAGTTATCAGCTTCGCTGAACAGTCAGGATCCTTCCACCAGAAAAATACTTCTCAAGTGCAGGTTCAATGAAATAAAAAGTTAAAAGGATTAGTTCATTGAATGGATATGATATATTATCTCGGTACAGTTCATGGTTTGGCAATGTATAAGTAAAATAATGTATGATCATGTTATTAAACCATTCCAGAGTTCACCGACGAAGATATTGCGGCTCAGGCTTTGACGTTCTTTACTGATGGCTACGAGACGTCTGCTAATGCTTTGATCTACACCTTGTACCAACTGGCATTGAATCCTCATGTCCAGGAGAAACTAAGAGATGAGATCATTGCGGGTCTGGAGTATACTAAAGGAGAAATCACATATGAGGCAATTCAGGAGTTGAAATACTTGCATATGGTCTGCGAAGGTGAATATACACTTGATGAAAATCTTTATTCACAAACACATGTTGATTTCTAAGTGTTTAACATATTAGTATTATTAGTGCCTTAACTTTCTTTCTTTTAGGGTAAAGATAAATACTGATGTGCATCATTGCATATGTGTCAGTCTTATTTAGTAAGGTCTGATGATGACAATGAGGTCAGGGTTCGAATCTTGGCTTGGTGTAGTGCTAATTCTTTCTTAAATGGTTTTCCAATCTTTTTACATAAAAAACACTAATTTATTTTTTCTAAATAACTCTATCTTCCACATAGCTATTAGCAGAGATAAAATGCGTTTAGCACAAACAGGTGGTACAACTTAATTGAAGAAAATTGAAAAAAGTAGAATATCTACTTTAAATGTGTTAAAAAAAACATCGTCATCCAGCAGGTTTGCTTGCGTAGAATATGCGGTGGGACCTGCCAAAGTTCGCTCGGGCATATATTTTACTTTAGGTGACCCAGATGGGGGAAATTCCCAGCAGGGAAACACCACTTGCTGCCATCAGGTGTTTGATCCCCAAACTCCCCAGAACGAAGGTGCTATTTGAAAGTAAAGACAAAAACCTTGGGCCACTTGAACAGCACTGTAGGCGTGACCAATTTGATGGATAAACTATCCTAAGTTAGGTGATTTTATTATTTCACATTTTGCCAATATTTAAAAGAGAGTGTGAATAAAATCTGTTATATATATGTGAACAAATGATGAAATGATGATATATATTTTGTTACTGTATAGAGTCGTTAAGAAAATACCCCCCTATAACTTACATGAATCGGATCTGTACCAAGCCATATGATCTACCTACTGTATCTGGGGGAACATACAGAGTGGAGGTTGGTATGTCTGTCGTGATTCCCACACTGGCTCTTCACCACGACCCGCAATACTACCCGGACCCGGACAGGTTCAACCCAGACAGGTTCAGCGAGGACAACATTCAGACTAGACCAAAATATGTGTATTTTCCATTCGGTGGAGGACCCAGGATATGTTTAGGTAAGAAAATATACTCTATTGTACGTATTTATATTAAAGAGTGGTCATTACAATGATTATAGGCCCTCGAATACTTGAATATATTCAAGATATTCTAGTTAAAAAATTAAATTTGATTTTCAAAAAAATTCCAGTTACCAATTTGAATATTTTCTTTTGGGTATAAGATTTCTTAGTAGTGGTATGTCCAAGTTTAGTTAACAATAACACCCTAGATTATTAATATATTATTCAAGCACATAACTGAACGTGAATTTACACAATACAAATATTATTATTTATGTATAGCATCCATTCATTATAGCAACTGAAAACGTGTATAGTATATATATATATATAATATTCACTGTTGAGCACCTACCAAGACGTAAGTATATATACATATATTATATTGATGTTATTTAAATTATATTGAAGTATATATATACTTCAATAAAAAATCATATATAATCTTAATTAAATAGCAAGTATCACTGCTCAAATTTATAGCAGACATGGGTAATAGTAAGGAGTTATGTTTTCTTCATATTTAATCTATTAGTGTAAATCAGAGGCGCTTAACATCTTTTATCCTCTGGCGGGCCGGATAACTCCACCCCATCCCAAATATTAAAGTTCATGCTCCAACATTACATACAATATGTGTTCGTATTTAGTCTTCTTGTTCACTCAAAGGCATTCAAACTAATTACAGAACATTCAATTCCACTACCCTGAAGCACCCCAATTTGTTTAAAAACAATTTAATACAAACACATGCATACATACCTAAGCACGCCAGTCCCTAACGGGGTAGGCAAGAAACTGTAAATATAGCTAAAAAAACAACTCCGTAGTTAATCCATCCTAACTAACTTTCTCCACACTTCCTTATCCTTGCATACTTCTTTCGCTTCAACAACATCCATACATCGAGTCATACATGTTCTTTTATTCTTAAAACTCTTAATGTCTCTCTTCTTCACATGTTAATCTACAACATTTAGACATGTCTTACATGGCCTACCACTTTCTTTTGAGCCATACACTTTACCTTCATATATATGTTTCGTCACTCGATTCATACTCATACTCTCAACATACCTAAGCCCCCGTAAGACGCTTCTTTCACATTGACCAATTGGATTCCCTTTCAAATCACAATCCTCCAGTACCCATTCATTACTGACTCCATACGAGTTTTTCCACATACAATTCTTAGATATCTCATTCCAATCTTATTAACCATGCTCTTGTGTTTCTACTGACAAACCCACGCGTAACATCCGTAAAACAACGTTGGCGTTAACATAATTTTATATACTGCCATTTTTGCCTATTTTGATACTACCTTATTCTTTACAATAGACCACATACATCCAACTACTTTCCAAGATGCATTCACCCGTTTGTCAACTTTAACATCTATCCTTCCATTTTTACAGAACATTCTGCCCAGGTACACAAAATAATTCCCTTGTTCTGAGAGTTTTCCATTTATACTAAATTGAAAATCATTTCCCTATCCTTCCTTATCAATAACCAATACCTTAATTTTTGAGACATTTATACGAAGCTCCATTCTGTCTGTCGCCACACTCAAACTATTTAATGCATTCTGCAAGTAACTTTCCTTCTCAACCATTAATATGGCATAATCTGCATATAACAGCACTCTCACATTCACATTGTCTATTTGTACACCAACCACGTCCTCAAAAGCATCCCTCATACATTTATCCACAAAAACATCAAACAACCATGATGACATAACACAACCTTGTCTAACACCCTGTTCAATGTCAAATAATTCACTCAAAGCTACATCCACCCTAACGTATATGTTACTTCCATCATACACCACCTTACTTGCATTTACTAACCATGAATCCACACCATACTTTCTAAGAACATTCCATAATATACTCCTATTCACCTGATTATACGCTTTCTCCAGATCAACAAATACACAATAAACTTTCTTTCTTACTGACATACATTTCTCACTCACGTGTTGCAATACAAATACTTACTCAAGGCAACCTATACCTGGTATTAAACCAAATTGCACACCCCAAATCTTACCCGTAGTTTTTTCACATACTCTCTCATTGAAAACTTTCCCAAAAATTTTGCTTGGAATATTCAAAACACTAAAAATTGCCCTAGAATTTTAACATTCACCCTTACTGCCTTTGCCTTTATACAAAGGAACACTGACGGTATTCTTCCAGTCATTAGGAACGTCCACAATCCCAGCACACATATTGAACAACTCACACAATCTGGCAAGTAAAAGCGTGATACCACACTTAAGCATGTCACTTGTGATCCTATTTACGCCCAAAGCTTTGCCATTCTTTAGCATTTTCATAGCTTTAAACACCTCAGATTTGTTAGTTCTCCCACTCCTTCTAACATTTTCTCTATTTTCTGCTAACTTCTCCACATTTTCGCCACACAATTGCTAAAAATGATTTCTCCATCGCCTTCTTATACCGTTTCATCCGAGATCATCTCACCACGTTCATTTTGAATGCCATAGGTCTTTCCTTCCACTTCTTGTTTTATTCTCTTTACCCTCTTCCAAAACAGCTTCATACTATCTTCAAAATTATTATGCATTCTTTCTCCTTCTTTTAATCTCATTTTCTCGTTACTCTCCTTTACTACTTTCTTTGCATCAATCTTTTCCTCTTTGTTAATGTGCCACAAACTCTTATGTTTTGTTTCACTCTTCACAGCAATCATTTGTTTGTATGCTTCTTTCTTTTCTCTCACAGCTTCTTTCATCTGCTCATTCCATCATGCATCTCTTTTTTAAGTTTCCCACCACCACAGATTCACACACAACTTCCACGCACTCAGCTACAACCTCTTTTATTCTGTTCCAAGCTTTTTCGATAGCATTATAATTTATTTCGACATTCCATTCATGCTCTTGTAAAGTTAAGATTTGGCCCAGCAATACTTCATATTGCACTCTCACACTTTCACTCTTACTTGCTTACTGCACTGCTTCCTCACAAAAATTCCTACCTAATTAAGCTTCATAAATCACTAGAATGTGATCCGTTCCATATTCAGTTCCACGCACAGCCTTGTAATTATTTACTTTAACTTCTCAGTCTCTCATCATACACCACAAAATCAAGCATCGTTCTCAAATCACCCTTCTGCCCTGTGTACAAGTAAGTATATTTGTGCTTAAACCATGTGCTCGACACAAATACACCTTTTTGAAAACACAGACTCACTAATTCGTTACCATTCTCGTTTACCTTGTCATCACCATACCTTTCTGACACTCTTTCTGAATTATTTCTTTGGATACCCACACATCCATTCATTTCTTCTAACAAATTAATTCTTTCCCCCGGTTAACATTCACTCAAGATTTCACTGAGCACATTCCAAAACCCCACTCTCTCATATTTGTCCTCACCTATCACCGGAGCATAACCAGCAACCAACATAATTCTACGAATATCTATTTTCATACGTACCTATAGAAGTCTAGATGACACCAACTCATATCATCTTACAAACAGCTTAGCTGTTGGGCTAAGGACTAAACCTACTCCCTGACCTCCCCTTACCCATACATCCCCACCTGAGCACAGTACGAGGACACCATCACTCATCATTAAAATATCTTTCCCTTTCCGATCGGTTTCACATACACACAAAATATAAAGTTTTCTTCTAATCGTTTCTTCTAACAATTCAGTCTATTTGCCCCACACTCTGATCACATTCCAAGTTCCAATAGTTCATATTCTCGCCAGTTTGTCAAACGATGGGCAATTAAGTTTTAACCCCAACTTTCCATCATAGCTTTGGTCATCCAAGGCTATTTTTTCACAGTTTCTTGTAGTAATTTTAAATACGGTATAGTAGACCAGGTTACTAGCCTTGATCGTACCCGCACCCATTACAGAATTCGCTGCTTCTGGTAAAGATGCTGTACCGATCGGCGTTGGCACATTTTAGCCAGTATGCCATTTAATAAATATAATTTTAGCAAGAAAAATAAATACTTTTATTCAATCAGATATACACTGCGTACATTAACTCACCAATTTAGTGGGATTTCTGTGCTTTCGTTTCAAACAACACTGTGTTGATATCCGGAGTAAGTTTGAATACACAAAGCATGCAGATGTTCGCCCGTGTTGCGGTAGCACTACTTGGACCTTATTAGTTTCATTACTGAGAACGTTTGTTCACAAATGCATAAAAATATTTCCTTGCAAATTTTAATAAAGCTGAGAAATATTTTACCGCTAAGACACTTATAAAAAATCCATAAAATTTCCCGATTTGTATTAATAATACAGAAATAATCCTCAGTCACGTTTAATTAAAAACGTGACAATTGCTATCTACTTTTCTTCGTTTTGAAAGAATAACTTATTAACAGATATTTGAAATAGTACACATCACGCTGATATTTTCTCCGAACCCATAGAAGCCACGACTGAATATAAAATTTAAAACTGTTGGTATAGCCCTACATTGATATTTACTGCTCTTAGTGGTGTGATGAGAGGGGGAGACTTGTCATAATCCACTTTGGAACGTGGAACAAATAAAATTATACTATCATACAAAGCTCCTGGTTAAGCCTTGCAAATGATGGGAACGAGATGTGTAGCGGTGTATAAATGTAGCCACTACATTTACAACAACACGAGAAAAGAAGTAGTGCTTACATTAAGGAGTTTGGACTAGTTCAGCTGCTCATTAAACATGATCATGATAGTTCCTATTATTTGCTTGAGTTATTGTCAGTTTTATAATCCAGCCCATTCAATTAATGATGTTTCTACTCTTCAGTGTTAATTAACAACTTGGTGATAAATCTTCTAAAGCCTACATGGATAAGTATCCTACAAAATAAAAAATCTACATTACAATCAGTTAAGCGGTTCCAAAGATTTTAGATATCAAAAATACAGACCAACTGTTTGTTTTATAAAATGTAGCAATGAAACACACATTTGTTACGTTCCAAATTTGAATCTTGAAATATTGGCGTAACTAGCGTCAATTGCGATTAAATGAGTTGGGCAGCGATTTATACCTTCTATATTAAAATTAACAATTATGCTTATTGTTTAAACAATACAAACAATTTGATTATTGTTACAATAATAATAATTATTATACTACATTGTGATTAACACTTAACTTGTCCACCGTTGCCATCTCTTTAGAAATGAAATCCAGGTAATTTAACATAACTAAAAACGAACCTTCTGGAAGTGTCTACCCCACTATAAATCTATTCTCCAACAGTAACTTCTCTAGTAGTTGTGCAAATGACCTGGATTATTGACAACTAATTTGAGTAGCTCCTGCTGCCGAACAAAGCAATAATTCTAGTGGCCAGCAACCTCCGCTTTCTTTCATCTTCATCAGAAACAATTGACACCATTTTTACAAAGATAACAACATTAAAAAAATAATTAAATCATCACATTGAATATTCAAGGCTATAATTATTAATGTATAAAAATGAGACGATTAAATATTCACAAGACAAGTCACAATGATTAAACATTGTTGTCAAAAGCTTAATACTATATCATTGTTGGCGAGATTATAACAACATTTTAATGTCTTTATTTTGTGTCAGAAAAAATTATCGAGCTCTAATTATCCTTCTCTCAAGATGACACAATTATATTTGACAAAAACATCAAAAATTAAAAACCATTCTTATCTTTGAAATTGTGTGTTAGTATCATCGTTTAATATATCCATGTTATTCCAGGGATGAGGTTCGGAGAGGCTTTAATGAAGTGTGGCCTTGTCGCCATATTGTCCAGCTATGACGTCATGAAGATGGAGAAAACTCCAACAGCTCTCACCCACGACCCCAAGGCTTTCTTTTTCGCTCCCAATGAAGAAATATGGCTGGATTTCAAGAAAAGAACATCTTGATATTAAGAATGATTTGGAAACAAATCTATTATGTTAATACATTTTATATTTTTACAATAAATAAATAATTAATAGTAAATAGTAAGTTTCTAGGTATAGATTACCGAAGATCAAATTTTGTAGAATGCTTTGTAATGAACAATAATCTTGTGTTGTATATTTTTTACCCCCAGATAATTTGATTAAACCGCAAGTATTTTACAACTAGTAGAACGACTAGTTTAATATAAGTTAATTAATTAAGAAGCACTTCACATTTATTTTGCATATAGCCTGAACCGGTAGTAGGATGCAATGTTAAAAATGAAGAAAAGTCAGTTAATTTAACGTGTTGCTAATAAGATTGATTTGACTTAAATGTTTAGCTTTTGTAGCTGTAGTAATAAAACTAACAGAAAAAGAAATAACACCAACAGTTTTTACTTACTAAGAAAACAATTTTTTTTGTTGAATTTGAGTATTATTTTATTAAATTATCTTTACAAATCAATCTTTACGAACCTCCAAAAGAATTGTATTGAGAAATCATCTTAGATATCTAAATAAACAGATTTACTATTCATTTTTAAAAGGTAATTACTATTTTAAAATTGAATATTGTCATGAAAAAAATGTTTATTTTGTTATTGAATATTATGATGCTCATTTGAATCAAGCAAAGATTTTGGATAAATGGTGTATAAAAAAAAAAGCGTCATAGAATATGCATACAACATTGTTACAACTAACTTACGCTTTATTTAATATATTAGATTTTTACACTACAATTATTGATAAGACATACTGTACAGTCCAGAGCTAATTATTGACAGTAAAAAACCAATCATGGAAATTATTAATAAATTATAATAAATTAAATATTTCAGGTAAAATATTACATTGTTCACAAACTGTTTGCACAAACAAACGTAGCCCATTAATAAAGCGATATTGACCTGAGCACGTTCATAACTAATACAAACAAACTAATAAATTTTGTTATAGAAATATCTAGGATAAAATATCATCACAATTCACCAAAGATCATACACAAATAATTTTCTCTGTTACAGAAACTTATTGAATAATAAGCATCATGTTTTCCTAACAAGAATCACGGTTCATAGAGCTTAATCGCCAGAATTTGTTTATTTTAATTCTAATGTCGCTGGTAGCTATGTTCTTATTTATTCTTTGATTTTTAGCTGTTAGATACATAAAACAAATTACAAGTATTTTTAATGGGTAGACATATCAACCAATTCACTTTTACTTGCGGAGGACGGTGATAGAACGCTTGCTGCAATTTCATTGTAAAAATTCTGCCTAGGCTCAGTATTATGTGAATAATGGTTCTGATTGGCAAACTGGCCCTGTGTAGGCTTGTCGCGATACAATTCTACAGACCGCTTGATGATATATGTAAATACATATTTTTATTTTAACACATTTTATAACTTTTATTTTCACAAATTAAGATGATAAATTCAAGAAATTGCCACAATAGCATCCGCGATTCTTCATCGCACTCGTTTTCCTAGAACACCTAGTTAACAAGTCTCAGAAAAAATTAATACCCCCCACCAGTTTCTTAGCTATAACATCAATTTTGATACCGAGAGCTGCTGAACTCTTGCG
This sequence comes from Timema genevievae, assembly GCA_902155825.1. Classification (NCBI taxonomy): domain Eukaryota; kingdom Metazoa; phylum Arthropoda; class Insecta; order Phasmatodea; family Timematidae; genus Timema; species Timema genevievae. The sequence goes on from CABFWO010003345.1 coordinate 25,928, forward strand.
AGCACAAGCAAAACTACTTTTTAAAAAGAAATCAAAATAAATACAGTTTGTAAATGAAATATGTTGCTCTCTTTCTCGCACTCACACTGCGAGGTTTTTTCTTTAACAATTACTAGGGCTAGAAGCAAGCAAACTGAATGTTCCTAACCCTTAGTCTTTGCACGTATACGGAAGTTTAGCAACAACAGTACAGTGCGACTAATACATTTGACACAAACTGAATTGAATTACTCCAAAAGGCTATGCAACAAAGCAGGATCATTACAGGCTGAACCTGGAAAAAATCTTGTTGATATTGAGGATGGAGTCGATCGCCGTAATAAGATGAGGATTGTTGATTTGGTTGAAGATGTAAGTTTCTTGCGCTCAGCATTACGTTCAAAATCTCAACTTTAATGCAATATTTCTGATTATCGTTTAATTTTCCTAACATTGGTACCACCATTAAAGCAAAATTTCTATTATCACTTAGCTCTTCTCCCTACCTGCCTGGCCTGGTCGGCACCAGTGCGCCCACTAGTACAATGAACATCATCTTAGATGTTACCGGTTGCACCAGGAGATTGCTCTTGTTCTTCATTGTATTCACATACACCTTGCGAAATGTTGCCACTGGTCTCTTTACCTTGTACAAACAGTACCAAAAATAGCAGTGCATCAAAATGTATTTAGCTCTTCTCTTTTTTGCTCCTTGTCCCGACTTTGAACTATGGAGAGGGGGAAAGGGGTGGCTTGTTATAAACAAAAAGTTGTTTAGAGCAGACGAAGCTGAGCTACGGGTTGTTATTGGCCTCTCTTCATTTTACCAGAGCAGTTAGAGGGTGACATAGCGATCAATATGAGTGCTGGTGAAGTTACAGTGGTTACAACTAAGAAGGAAAACCTAGTATAGTCACCGACAGTTACCAATATCTTCAACATAGGCCTAACAGCTGGGTGTGTGTCAAGGAGAAGTATAAGTGCCGTGGATCAGTGAAAACTACTACTGATATCTGGAAAATTCAGAGATGAAATGAAGGATCTCTACGCTCAGGGCTACGACTTTGCTACTACATTGCCAAAAATGCAACAAAGTGAAAGGTAAACTGTGTGAACTAAGAAGGACACCACTGGGAACCAAGCAGAGTCCCACAAAAAGTGAGGAAATCCACTTTCCAGAAGATATACTGGCATTACTAGACACTTAAAGTTTCTTGAAATATGATAAAACAGTGTATGGGAAGAGACTGCTGATTTTTTCAGGTGAAGAAGCAAAAATTCTTCTAGAAGAGGAGAAAATCTTTTTCTTTGACGGGATATTTAGCAGCTGTCCACATCAATTTAAATAGATTTACACCTTTCATGTTGAGTTTGGTAGAACAGCAGAAGCAACTAGGGTGCTTCCCGTAATATATGCATTGTTTCCGGATAAGGAAAGGAGCATTTACAGTATAAACTCATTCTATTAGTCAAGAACTGTTATCCACAGGAGAATCCAGAATTGATTAAGATGGACTTTGAGATTGTGCCTATGCAATCTGTAAAGAGGATTTACCAAACGTGCAAATATCTGGCTGTAATTTTCATTTTAGTCAATGCCAATGGCAAAAAATTCAAGCTTATGGATTGACATTTGAATTAAAAAAGAATGAATCTGTTCGCAAAACACTTAAAATGTGTGGAAAATTATCTCTGAAACCTCAAGACAAAATGGATGAAGGATGGATAATTATCATGGCTGATGTTCCTCAAAACGACAGATTAACAACGTTCTGGGACTATTTCACGGACCAGTGGCTTCTGAATCACAGCAGTTCTATCAAAACGTGTAAAGTCGCAGGTCTGAGACATCGAACGAACAATGCCGTGGAAGGATGGAACCATAAGCTCAACTCACGCATGGGGAAGAAACAGCCGAATCACAGGTCCAAGAATAGTAATTATGATAAATGAATAGTATGGAAATAAGAATATAATAATAGAAGAAAAATAAATGAATGATTAAAAGTCAGAAACAGAATGAGTGAGAGAAATCTTTTTATTCAAATCATTAATAAAAGATACGATCTCCATGCGATCCGTAAACCAAGCAGCAGGGCCAGTCCTAGGCATTTTGGGGCCCCCTGTGAACTGTAGAATGTGGGCCCCATTTATCTATTTGATAACATATTAGAACATTTCAATCACATAACAAGTTAGATAATATGAATCTGACTAAACAAAAAATATATTTCGGTAGCTATGTCTTTTATGATCGTGAAAGTAAAACGAACATGTGAGCTTGAACTAGTTACAAAGGCCTGCGATGAGAAAAATACAAGGGCATTGATAGCTGAACTTTATGTATTTTTTGGTGCTGATTTAAAAAAAATAATGAAAATTTCTATCACGTCACGTTTTCTTGAAAAATTCAATTTTACTTGGATTTTTATGAACATTCACCATAAAAACAAATTTTGGGTTTGAATTTCTTCCCTCCCTGCATGATAATCATCCTTCTACCGTGGTGAAACCTACAGAATACCCCTCTGTGACACCTCCCCGTCACCGTCCCTCCCTCCCCGTCACAACCTCTCTCTACCAATAGCGTCTCGCGAATCCTTATCTCAGTTCTTTATCTTGGTTCACTGATCTCGCAGTAACGCTCGCTAAACGAACGTAATCAGCAGTCACCTTCTATTTTTTCGAGCTTTATCTGGATTGATCCTGAACAGGTTATTTTTCTTAAAACTAATTCTCTCAACTTTTCTGGAGTCATCAGAAAAGATATAAAAGATATGTCCTCATGAGGGACTCAGTTTATCTCTCTTTAACCCAGAAGATTGTGTACTTAGCGTGTTCGTAGTAAGATAAAAGACGTGGAAATGTTTAAGTTCGTCTCAACTTTTCTTTCATGTGTAGTGTCATGCGTGCGCTGATACAGTGACAAGTGGAAACTTAATCACGGAAACAATTTTAACGGTTACTTTTCTCTGTGCGTTTCGTGAAACATGGCTTCGAGTTCGAGACGTTGTGAAAATTTTCCAGATGACTTTTATTACATATGCGGCGAATATAGTGTTATTAAAAATCGTATGAGTAGCATTACAGACTATGTAAGACAACTTTATCTTGCGTATTTTGGCATGAAACTCGGAGACCAGGACAAATCATAGGCTCCTCATAAAGTTTGTGTGCAGTGTCTCAATAATCTACGCTTATGGCTCAAAGGAAAGAAGACTGCTTTACGATTTGGAATTCCTATGACATGGAGGGAGCCGAAGAACCACTCTGATGATTGTTACTTTGGTTCCTGCCATGTCCGTGGGTCAAACCGCAAAAAGAAAAAGCTAATCTCTTATCCTGATAACATTCCATCGGCCATAAGTCCCGTTCCTCATGAACCTGATGTGCCAGTGCCTTTGCCTCCAAATGAATTGCCAGTCATCTCTTCAGAGTCTTCAGACTCGGAACATCCAGAAGTTCAAGGCTCCGATACTGAATATAAGCCCTCTAGAGGCGACTCACCTCAGCCCTTCTCTCAGGTATCAGCTCTTAGGTTGAACTTAATGATCTGACTAAAGATCTGGGCCTTTGAAAAGAGGCAGCTTAATTGTTGGGCTCCAGATTGAAAGAAAAAAATTATTGGCCAAAGGAACCTATTTTTATTGATACAGGAATCGAGAAAAGGAATTTGTTAAGTACTTTGAGGAAGAGGAGAACCTGGTCTATTGTTCTGATGTTCCCGGATTGATGAGAAAATTTAATATCACATATGATAAAGATAAATGGAGGCTGTTTATAGATTCATCGAAAAGGAGCCTTAAAGCTGTCCGTCTTCATCACGGCTGCCAGTATACATCTGTACCAGTTGGACACTCGGTGCATTTAAAAGAACGCTATAAAAACCTGGCTCTCGTCCTCAACAAAATAAAATATTCTGACCATGGTTAGACCATTTGCGGTGATTTGAAAATTATCTCCATGCTTCTTGGTCAACAAGGCGGATATACAACGTTCCCATGCTTCATTTGTGAGTGGGACAGCCGTGAATAGACTCAACATTGGGTCAATAAAGAATGACCGAAAAGACAAAATCTTGAACCAGGCACCAAGAAAGTGATTCGGAACAGCTTAGTTGATCCAATAAAAGTATTGTTACCCCCTCTGCATATAAAATTAGGTGTAATGAAGCAGTTTGTCAAGGCTAATCCAAAAGATGGCGATTGTTTCAAATACCTGTGCAAAGAATTTCCAGGTTTATCCGAAGCCAAGTTGAAAGAGGGAATCTTGGTTGGTCCAGATATCCGCAAGCTTATGAAGATTAATAATTTGAGATTATCATGACAACAAAGGAAAAGGAAGCTTGGTTTGCCTTCAAAGATGTCGTCAGTAAATTTCTGGGTAATTACAAGGATCCTGACTATAAACCAATTGTTATGAATATGCTGGACCTATTTCAAGCGTTGGGTTGCTCCATGAGTGTCAAAATAAATTTCCTTCATTCACATGTGGACTTTTTCCCCAAAGTTTTAGGATCAGTCAGCGAATAATAGGGTGAAAGGTTCCACCAAGACATCAAAGATATGGAGTGCAAATATCAAGGAAGATGGGACAAGAACATGCTCGCCGACTACTGTTGGATGTTAACACGAGATAGGCCTGAGATTGAACATAAAAGAAGAACGTCAAAAAGAAGTTTCAAAGGAAAAAGAGTACGTGCATAATTGAAACTTTTGTTTTGTTTTGTTTTTTGCTCAGTTTAAAATTTGTTTCAAACTTTCATGTACACATACATAATATTTGCTCCTCTTGGTCAATCGTCTATTTTATGTAAGTTACCTTAATAAAAACAAATTAAAATGATATGTTGGTGATTTTCTTCTAGAAACTGCACCATAATTTGATGTAAAAAGTTTAAACTCAAGGGAACTATTTGTTTTTCTCTTGAACAGAGACGGCGCGTGCGATCTGGCAACAGTGGTTTTCATCCATTTATAACTATACAAATTAATCGATTGCTGAAAAATCAATTTGCCTCACCAAGAATCGATTATTTTACATAGATTTAAATGGATAAAAACCACTGTTGCACAAATAGTACATGCAAAATTGTTCGAGCGGATTCCTTTTCAAATAAGATTTTAGCAAACATATCGATATCAATTTTACAAAAAATCCTGACGTGATGTAAAAAATCGAGGTCATTTTCTAAATCAGCACACCAAATAACATAAAACTCAGCAAAAACTTCGCTTGTATTTTTCAAAAACTTCAATTTCGCAGGCTTGTGTTATTTAAAAAGTGACTATTGATTGACGTATTATTTTGGGATTGAATACACTACTCATTTCACTATGCACACACTATAGTTTATATATCAAAGATAATATATCTTTAAAAATGTTATTACAATGTTATAAGAAATCATTTGATAAATTAGTAAATAAACTAATCGGTCCTACACCTTACCTTGTAGCCCCTTTCTTAGTCCTCCAGGACCAAAGCAGGCGTACAATTGTTAAAAATATACAAAAGAGAATAAATGTAGAGTAAGCCGATAGGACAATAAAAGACAAATATATCATAATACAATATATTTGCTCCTATTTCCTCATAACCCACTCAGCAATTATTGTTCTAGGCCAAAAGGGAACCAACAGACAATAACTCAAGGATATTTCCTATTTCGTAAAATAAATACTTAGTTGAATAGGAGGAGAGAAACATCAGAAGTTAGTTAATCCCAAAGTTTTATTTATAAACAAAAGGTAAGTCAAGAATTACAAATGAGATAAATATAAATATATATATGTATAGTTAAAAAAAGCTTTAGCGATATTTTACAAAAGGGTCAACTATATTCAACATTATTATTATTTAAAATGTGAAGGGGATCCAAACTAACAAATTGTAAGTTCCAGCAATTAAAAGAATTCAGCTTATTAAATTGCATTTTTCCTCTTGCACAAGTCTAAAAGGGTAAGGACCTTAAACTTATTAAATATTTTTAGAGTCAAAAGAACTTAGAACACAAAAAAAAAAGAATCAAATATACACAAGTTTAGGGTCTTCAAACGTTAAATACGTGAATATCAAAAATATTGCCAAAGTCCAAAGGACTTAATGATTTGAACCCATTATATATTATACGAGTAAAAAGGACTCAAACAATCAAACCTTTCAAATATTTCCTAAGTCTAAAGGATATCAAAATTTGACAGTATTAAATATTCCACAAGTATAATGACTTCAAAGATAAACGTTCTAAACATGTCTTAAGTCTGAAGGACTCCAAAACGTTAAACGTAATAAATATTACACAAGTCTAAGGACTTCAGTGATAAACGTTCTAACCTTTTTTTAAGTCTGAAGGACTCCAAAACGTTAAACATAATCAATATTACACAAGTCTAAGGACTTCAAAGATAAACGTTCTAAACGTTTCTTAAGTCTGAAGGACTCCAAAACGTTAAACATAATACATATTACACAAGTCTAAGGACTTCAAAGATAAACGTTCTAACCTTTTCTTAAGTCTAAAGGACTCCAAAACGTTAAACGTAATAAATATTACACAAGTCTAAGGAATTTAAAGAGTTTAAAGATATATACAATTTCTTAATTTTAACAGACTTCATGATTCACATATCATATATCTCCCAAGTCTACATGGCTTCATGATTGGAAATTATTAAGTATTACATAAGTCAAAAGGACTTCAAATTCTAAACATATCAATATTTCCCATGTCTAAATATTTTATGTTATCAGAAATATAAAATATTATACAAGTCAGAAGGACTAATAAACGTATTAAATGTTCCCCAAGTTTAAAGAACATATTAAATATTTTGCAAGTCAAAAGGGATTAAACATATTAAAAATATTTCAAGCTTAAAGAACTTCATGTTTTGAAGACATATTAAAACTGTACAAAAGACTTAGAAATTTAAAAGTTGATATTCAAGCAGAAAGTAAATTTGTAAATATAATTGCCAAAAAATAATTTAGAGCTTACATGGTTAGGGACACGCAGATGTGTCCTAGGTTGGTATCCTGCCAAGAGTGGCTTTACCACCGTTCTCCTGGCAGTATTTATTTGATCTTCGTTGCTCAGAAAAGGGGGAGGTTGGGGTTACACATACAAGAGAAAACACAGAGAAAAGAGAGGGAAGGGGTAAAGTGGAGAGCGCAAGAATAACATAGCTATTCAAGCTTGAGTGTACAACAAGTTGCATAGGAACTAGGCGGGTGGCACTGCACATGTAATACTGGCAAGCACTTTCTGTAATGTAAGACCCTCAAGACGTATTCGAATTTCTATATGGATTGATGTGTTTACTATTAATTGTGTTATGTTCTGCTGCCGTGCTCCAAGATGTCGAGGTGTTTAGTGCCACGTGCCTAACTCCTATACAACCTGTTGTACACGCAAGTTTGAATAGCAATGCTATTCTTGCGCTGTACACCGAAACTTTGAACAAAGTGTAATAGTATTAGCATAGTGTCTGGATGTAAGTGTAGAGAGATTTGTATTACTTTTGGTTCAAACCAACTATATGTACAGTTTGGTCTATGAGTTTCCGATCACACTGCAGCTATATACGCAGCAGGACCAATAATTCAAGATAACAATCATTATTAATCAAAATGATGGAGATACTTAAAAATAAACCAGCAACCAAACAACCAAATTAAGTAACTAGATCCATGGAACAAACCAAATTGATATTAATAATCTCATAACGCTATTTCCTTGACCTGTCTCACCGTAGAGAAAGGAACCAAGCGAGCACATTTAACTCTAATACTTAAGACATGGCTTTACTCACAATAAATTATAACTTCTAAAAATCTTTCCTAAACACCCATCAACCAAACAAAATGCTCAACTCTCCTCTTTCCTTATAATAACTCCAGACTTTAAATTACAAAATTAAAAATCAAACTGCCTTTAATATAAAACAATTGCTTATTATTTTGTTTAGCACCACGTCTTACTACCCGTTCTGGTTATACGCCTACTCTTGATTATTTACTAGACAAAATAGAATAATAGATTGTCAAACACACCATTGACAATATTTAATTTGAAAAGATTTCGTTTAAATAATTGTTATAATTTCTTTATGCTTAGCCGTTTACTGTGTCTCCAAACATAATAAGTAAATGATTGTAGTTTTATAATCATGTAGTTGTACACCCTTTATTGCTGATTTCACTACCTTTCACGAATAATTTCCCAATCAGTGCCTGAATAAGGTCATAATATGAATCTCACCACGGCGGTTTGATTTCAAGCGAAGGAGAAGGAATTGTTACCAGTATCAGTTAACGGAACTACTTCAAACTTTGTGTTTTTATATAGAAATAGGGAAACCACTCAAGCTTCTAGAAGAAACCTTTTACAAGGATTTCCAACCGATAAGTTTGGAAAGTTTTTAAGAAAGTTAGAAAGTAGGGTTAAGAGCTACGAAGTTTGTTTCAAAAAGATGGAGGACTATTTCAAGATTTCTAGATACTGATTGGCTGCTTATAGTCGAGTGTTGTGAAATTATCTAGCTCCATTAATGTAATATTAAGGAAAAGGGTTTAACAATATTTGTTGATGTTTATCACTTGACGTATTTTTTTATTTTAGTTACTATTTGACACAGTACTAATTGATTGACTAACACACACACACATAAAAATATAGTTACAGACAGACAAAGGGACACGAAATTCTTAATTTTTTCTTATCAATTTAATAAAACAGCTAATATAAAATAATATATATTTATTATGATTATGTTCAGTACAGATTGAAGATGTTGTGTGATCTGTACGCCTAGACTATTCTCTTCAACAATCCTCTTTTCAATGGAGCATGGCGAATAGTATACTCAAGATATAAAAGGCGCTTCTATTCTGTTGTTAGATGAGATAGGAGTTTGAAACCACTTTCTGGATTCTAATTTAAATTTTAGAATTAAGAAAAGTATTGTATGAACCAAAGGGAATACACTAGTTTAGCGGGAAAGGCACAAATATAATATATTTAGTAGCTATTCAATCATCATATTATATGTTTTTAAGCACCGCATCTTACTACCAGTTCGGGTTTTACACTTATGTACTAATTACGATAGTGGTTTTATGGACTATGAAGGATATACTTATAGGAATTGTACCCGCATTTGCGTGGAGGGAGAGTTTTCAAGCATTTTGGAGAAAACAGCCTCAGTACGCCCAACCGAGATTCGAACCTTGATCTCCCCGTTATCAGTAGTGCAGACTACTTCAAGAGTAGCACGTTAGACCTCAAGGCCACAGAAGTAAACCAATTATCAGAGACACAATTTATTTATAATAATTGATCCGCTCCAGTTATTTAATAATGTAAGCAAACAATTCAAACATGGTAATATAAAATCTTCAGTATTATAAAATAAACCAATTATATTTTAAAATAAGATATTAATTTTAAAGATTAATTTTCATTGAACAGTACTAATAATTAAATAAAGATTAATCACTAACTATTTTTCAAAACTAAGTTTCTAAGGATATCTTAGTTCAATTTTTAATTATTTATCATTTATATATATATAATAATCACGTTTATCATACATACATTTTAAACTTTTTAGGAAATGTTTAGCATAATTTAAAAGAAATGGCAATTACATAGTGTGTAGGAAATTTGAAAATAATTTATCATTAATTTTAATCATAATATATTTAAATTAACACATAATTATGTATTGATGCAGTGTACCTAGACTAATTATATTACATTAACATATCTGTTTCTAATATTAACTAGGATGATATTACATTTTTAATGACAGTAAATTTTTAAATATTAAAATTATATACCGTCTCTTTAAATGTTTTATATTTTAACATGAACTTTTCTATATCTTAATCTTAAGTAAAAAATGCTAATTTATACACGACTTTTAAAAATATCAATAAAAAAAATATAAATTATTTATTTAAGTGAGCATACGATTCTATTTCATAAATAGTTAAGTGACGTTATATAAAACTACACATACAGTCCAAAGAAAAACAGAATCCAAATATAAATTTCATTTACCTCCCTAAAAAGTCTTAGCCTTGACGGATTACACTCTGACCCTATCTTATAAGGTAAGTCATATTGTAAACGTGCAAACTAGGTTTGCTATCTTTCAGGATAAACGGGGTGAACACATCTTTAATGGTAGTGGAGTACTATAATAATTTTGAATCAAATTAGTAGACGTTTACAAGGATAGGTTGCTTTAGTGGTCCATTACAAACCTAGGAAATGTATGTTACATTTTGGGTTTGGATAGTAATATTGTGCCCACCTTCTTTTCGCAGGAAATAAAAGTCAAGCAATTACCAGAGAGTAACAAAATATTTATTGGACATAATGTATCCATATATATTTTGTTATTGTTTTTTAACTATATATCATATTATGAAATATAGTTAAAAAACAATAACAAAATATAAACATAGCAATATTGATCATAACGTGTAAGGTCGCTGAATAGAAGTTAACAAAATGAATCGTTACAATCACTAATTGACCTCATCATTACTATAGATCTCCATGTACAGCAAAATAGGCTGGAGGGTTAAAAGTTCGGAGCATTAATATGAATATACTATTATGCGTATAATCAAAATAGACTAGAAAGTTCAAGTTCTGTGACTTTAATATTAATACTATATTTCAAGAGTAATAATAATTGACTATAAGGCCCGCCAATAGTGGCGCTAATTTTCGGGGCGCAATAATTACAATGGTCCCCACGACCGTACAGCCAAATTATGGTAACGCCTACTCCACCCTCAAGCTAACACCCCGTTCTAGGACATAATAGGGAGGCGTGGTATAAAGTACTATACCAAGAGAATATCTAGCAACAAATACAAAGATCGTGCGCATCATAAAGTAAATACAACTCTGTCGAATATAAGTGCCACGCTTATCAATAAATTCCCACTGAATAGAGTCCTAAACAATTTACACATAATAGTGGTGGTCAACATCCCTTAGAACTGCTTAATGGCAACCAAGGTAAACAATATTACATTAACAATGTCAACAATTAGCATGAGCTACTCTCATAAATAATAGGGACAGAATACGCACTCAAAGTTAAAGTCCCAAAAATTAGTTCTCCAACCAAGTTTAAAATAATGAACACGAGGATATAACCCAACCCCATAGATACCAAAAAGAAATCCATCCTAAACTTGAAATTTATAAATATTAAGGCCGAATCTGTAATTTTGAATGAGATCCCACATGTTAAGTCGAAAAAGAATTTATATAAATACAATAAAGTCACAGTCTAAGCTGTCGCTCTCACCTCAGCCTACGGTACAATGAGTGACTATACAACCAAAACATCCCATTATATAGAGAAAATGGACAGCCACAGAGAGTGGGGAGGATAGGAGGGAGAAAGGAGGGGAAAGGGGGAAGGGGGGGACGAAGTGGTGACCTTGCCGGTCATTTGTAGAGCTAGAGATATCATGAATGGCCCTGGTGGAGGATGCGGCAATTTAGCGCGCCGAACTACTTTCAGCTGTTTTTCTTTGGGGCGGGGAAGGCTCTGTTTAGTCTACGGAATCGTGCGTTGGTAAGAGGTGTTCAGTGCTTGCTATGCCAGAGTTTGAGCCCAACGGGGCAGAGGGTGAGTGTTACCCCATTTATTTGTAGCTTTTATATGTGACTCGTTACAATATATTCACTAATTTGATCTTTATTCTATAATGAAAAAGTAAAAATATTATGTATTTAGATTTTTATTTATTTTCATTTATTTTGGAATTTATTTTATTTATGAATTTAGGAATTAGTTTAATTTTATGTAATCTATAATATATAATAATATATAATATTGTGTTTTATTGGGCGCCAACTACCAACCCCTTTTATTTTGTGAGATAGGTAGATTTTTAATTATTAAATAAATTTATCCCCATAAACTGCTCAGCGGTAATAAGAAAACCCTTTCTCTCAAGACCCCTGGACTTTACCTAAAGTTTGGACTTAAGTTGGACACTTACAACCGAAGACTTCCTGACGCAGATTATTATTCTTGTTCTGTCCAATCCAACCTACTGAGCATCGCTATACATGGGATGCAAGTTCAAAAGAAAATACAAGGCACATTGATGTAAATTACAATAAAACAATTAAATTTAAAGAGTGATTTTAATTATTGTAGTGAATGATATCCTTAAATAAACCCTACCTACTAAGGCATGCCTCTTAAGTTATAAAATTAATATAAGTATTGTTAAGCAATACTTGAAATTGTTAAACTCTCACTTGAATTGTGAGTATGATAGTAATATTTCTTTAAGCAAATAACAGGATTTTAACAACAAAATTTATTCTTTATAACATGTAACAAATAATAAACAAAAAAAAATATTGTTCTGAGGTGGACCAAAGGTATTAATTCTAGTTTGGAAACTGAAATTATTTGTCCTTCTTTAGTAATTTTAAGGATTATGATTAATTATTTACATCCATAACAGGATGTTTACAGATGGATTTGATCTCACCCGAAAATGTCCCTGCTCTGGTAAAAATGTTGAATCAAAGCTCCGTCAATATTTAACTCTCCGGCCTTAAATTTCCACCAAAATTCTTCTTTGAGTGCTTCCACTCAACCTTCTTCACAAGTTTATACCTCTTTTAGAAGTTTTAGATGATTAGAACTACCATGAACCTTTCAAAAAATATAATTGAAGGATCCCCAGATCGGATCCTTCCTTCCACTTTCGAAGCCAATTTTAGAGTCACAACAAAAAGTAAGACAAAACACAAACACGTTCTTTTTGTTTTAAAATAAACAATCACCGGCCTAAGAGAAAATATTCACCGGGATTTATAAGCAAGAATAAAACAAACAATCTTAACTATTTAAATATTGGGGGTATTACTATAAAGATAATTATAATTGTTTTTACATATGAACATAATTCATCTTTAAAATTAATTTAAACTGGGCACCAAACAAAAAACAAAACGAGAATAATAATATCTTCCGCTAGGGGCATTTATTGTTTCAAGAGACAGCCAGATGCTATAAGCGTCCAAGAACATAAAAATAAACTAATCGAATAGTTCCGAAATAAACCACTCTCTGGAGCAGAGAGCGTTAAAATCACCTACCAACAAAATTAATAAACATGGCGGGTTGGCAGTTTATGAAAAAAATAAAGAAAAATGATTTAATATAGTGAAATAAAAGAAAGTAGATTATATGTTTAACATATATTTTAATTGTAAATGAATAAATAAGGAATATTCAAAACTTTAGGAGTTTTGAATGAAATTTAAAACAAATAAACAGTATAATTGTCAACGATATATTATCTTTGAAGAATCTAGTCAACTGATTATTAGATTTCTATTATAAGTAACTCTTTTAAACAAAAATAACATCACAATTCATTATTTTTTTTCCATATTGGCCAGTTGTGTGGAGGAGACAACAGAGAGTTTTAGCGAGAAGGAAATTACATTAACGCTTCTTATAGACATCGTGTTACACCCCACCTTTTATTGACCACCACAAATAATATAAAAGGGAGTGGGAGTAAGCTAAGGAACAAATCAAAAGGGAAATCATTTGCAGGATTTAATAACAACAATATGAATGGTTTATTCAAAGCAATAATAGCAGAACAGAAAACTTTACATGGTCTCAAAAATCAAACTGAGGTATGTTGAAAATAAAAAATAAACAATAACTTCATATATTATTTAGCGCAGTTAAATTGAGGGAATGTTACAAAACACGTAACCTATCCTACAATCAAATGGGTCAGTCTTGAAGAGACAGACCAACCCATAATGATGATTTTAGTACAAACAATTATTGCAAATAATATCCACCAGGATATTATTTACTAAATAAATAAGAGCCTTATGGGCATCTTTAAAATGTTACCAAAGTGTCTAGTTCACACCAATGAACGCAGACTTCAAAACGTTAATAATAATATTAAATATGTATTAGATATTTTAAATGAGATGAGAGTTTGGCTAACAGACTTTAGTCAAGCTCCCACAGGACTATCTGATCTCGAAACGAAACTAGGAAACGTCCACAAGAATCCTACTTGAGAATAAAAAAGATAATACAATATTAGAAGCAAAGCATAGCAAAAGATTTGAAAATATACTAATGTGAATTAATCTCATAATTAATTTTATCAATCAGAAAAGTTACGTTAAAATAATCAATATTTCAAGATACAAACCACAAAAGAAAGACTACCTTAAGATTTTCAATACAATTACTGGTAACCACAATTACAAAATGATTTTATTTAATACGTCCAACAAAAAATAAACTAATAATTGTGGCTATCTAAAAAAAGTTTAAGTATCATAACAGACTCTAGCGCCCAAGTGGCGATAGACAAAATATAGAGTCTCATTTCAAAATATATGTTCAGGTAAAAAAAAATTACTAAATAGAAAAATTACGATGCCTAATTTGGCTAACACTAAAAGTTATATTTAAATCAGAGTCCAAAATATAAACCACCATAGTTTAAGTCCGTAGAATATAATGCATGAAGGTTTATCCTGACATTATCCAAGTCCAGGACAGCACTCCTCCATCAAGCGTTAAGATTGAATAATCATTTTTGTATACACAAACATCACTCTTTATAGGATTTCGTTGCTAGGGACGCTAGGTGGGGAAAAAGAACACTCGGTCGGTGACGTCCTTCTAGAAGCTTTAGAAAGTCACGTAGACCACTTGTTGTCAGAGCTCCATCCAACTTCCAAACCCTTTCTTCAATCTCCTGATGCTGTGGATGTAGTTCAAGTCCCTCCCATCAGAGGGGAGGTATGCAATCTTCCACTAGTCGAGGCAAATCCTGGCCGGCCCATTCTAGTGTTTCGTTGATCAAGTCGGTGTTGACATCAGCTGTTGGAACATCATAGCTCGCTCGGTCAACTCGCCGTACTAGGATTCTATAGCTGTTGGCCCGTCTTGTTGGTTGCTCTACCCAGAAGATACAATCGGTAAGTACATGAACAGTTTTATTTGTAGAGAGATTATTATCATTTGATATTCTGGTTTTATATTGTTCAGAATTGTTTATTATATTGTACCAAACTACGAGAACTAAAATAGAGAAGAGTATTGTAGGAATTTTATTAGTCTTGATACTATTTGGAGCGGGTAGTATGAATCAAAATAGAGAGTTACGCGTAAAGGTTAACATGGGCGTGGGTCCTATTGTAACTCAATGTTACAATCGAAGAGGCATTTGATAAGATTATGGCCTCCTGCGAAGGATGATTGGCTTCAATTTATCTAGGACGTACACCTATATGATAAGAAACTTTCTCCACGGTCGTTACTTTAGGGTAAAATAGATGGTAAGAGGTCATCTATACATAATATCAGAGTAGGAGTGAAGCAGGGATCTGCTTTAGAACCGTTTTTGTACAGCATATATGTTTCCGACATCTCTACTGAACCAAAAATCAGCGTCAAGTTATTTGCGGATGACACCTTGTTTTTCACCGCACACAGTAACATAAAGTACGGGTTTAAACACATGCAAAGCTTCCTGGACCAGTTCAGCAACTGACAGGAAAAGTTGAGAATAAAGTTAAACTATGCGAAGTCCACGGCTATCAGGATATCTAAAAGGAGGAGCCAGCCACCGGACCAGTTTAGTCTGGGTGAAGACATTCCTTTCTATAACGAATTTAGATATCTTGGTGTCTTAATGGACTCCCGATTTAACTGAAAACCTCACGTCAAGCACCCTAGGAAAAGGGCTATGGGGGTCTTTGTCGGGAACTATGGACTGTTCAAGAGTCAGGTGCTGAGTACCTGAACAAAACTTCCCCACTATAGGAGTATAGTCCTTCCTCTACACATCTACACCTGTGAAGCCCCAAATGTTTTGAGCCAGCTTCAGGTGTTCCAAAACAAATTACTCAGGTGCATACTGGGAATCACCACAAGAACAAATAATGCATTTATCCACGCCGAGACTTGGAGCCAGATGCTAAGGGAGATCTACGAAGACCGAAACAGACTTTTCTACACCAGAACCCGAGAGCTGGAGGAAAATGCAATGATTATAAACCTAGGGCAGTATAACCACCAAGAACAAATAATGTACAAAAAGCTGAGACTAGATTAAGACGTCTCTTACCCAGCTAAAAGAATTCCAAACCAGCCAGTCCTAGTGCTTTTTCCTTATTTCCTTATTTCCCCCATTCATTTGATCCAATTTGACATCCATAAATAAATCATTTTCCACAAACTCGCAATCATTTATCCATATTTCATTGAGTTTTTAATATGAATCTGTGATTTTCTTTCAGGTCATCTAGACAGCACACACACACACACACTCCAACTTACATATCGGGCCTGACTGTGCTTGGTCTCTACCATCACAGTGTACTAGGGCTCGGTCTAGATACTTCACAACATAATACTCTCTCCATTTCACAATTCCTTTTTCCAACTCCATGTTCCTTCCACATTAAATAAACACGTTCACAATAAGAGATTATGGTCTGTGACACCAGATCAGTACTCCAAGGTATTAACAGGCCAACTACCTTCTCTGAGGGTCGCTTCTGTCAGTGATAGCTGGTAGATAGGAAATCAAGGGAGATAGCATCTTTCATTGGCTAGGGGAACACTCACTTACTCGACTTCATTCGTATACAAGATCCCAAGGAGGTCGGACGCGACTACTGTTCCTGGAGAAGACTATTCGAAAGAACTAGAAGACTCAACGCGGATAGTGGAGAGGATATTGACATCAGGATATCAGAAACTAAATAGTTTCAATCCCCACTACAAAACATAATCTGAGACGGTGTGTACGGGGTCTTAAGATGCGTTGATCCTAATGGTGCCAACCAGTAGCTGAAATACATAAAACGCGGTCGGCTGCAAAAAGCAATACCTTGTTGTTGGTGACTGTTTTGGGGGACACAACAACATATCATAGGGAGGGAAAGCCCCCACTCTCCCTCACACACGAGTGCCACGAGCTAGCTCTTTTCAGGACTGTGCAAAATGGCCGCGACACCACACATTTCCAGTGACACCACACTAATGTTGACGAAATCGAGAACAATAAGAAACTCCAACTTTTCCAATTCAGAGTCTAACCCGGAAACAACTGACATGAATACAGATCACGATGGCAACGGATAATTCATTCTAGTGGATAAAATGAGATGCTAGAATAAATGTAAAAACACAGACAGGACAAAATCCTAGAAAACATCACCACAATCGACAACAAATACCAAACACTGGATATTGAAACACAAACAAACAATGACACACCATCAACACAAACAGACACCAACACGAAAAGAGACTTCCACCAATTGTAACAGTAGGAATTCACAACTACAAAAAGATAACAGAGATAGCCAGAGACACTGATACCACCACAGGAGTGAGCTATATCAACTACTTCGACCCATGACTTCAAACATTTTCAAAGTCTCCTGAAGGAAATAAACCAGGAGTTCTACAATTACTTTCTACCACTGACAAGTTGGTGAAAGTAGTCATAAAGGGACTGCCAATAAACATGGACCCACAATACATAAAATCTGAGCTAATTGACTTAGGCTACGCAGTGAATTACGTGCACCAGCTTAGCAGAAAGGCAGAAGCGACAAACACTACCCAGACTGTGACGCTACTCCCAACATTTTTGGTCTCAGTTGCTAAGGCTGAGGCTCACACCACTAACTTTGGATTTAGGTACTTAAATCAGACTAGAGCTAGGATAGAGCACTACTTTCCTCCCCAAAACACGAATGTGTAATGTCACAAGTGTCAGCTTCATGGGCACACAAATAACAATTGTTCGAACATGCCCAGATGCGTGAAGTGCCTTGGAGCACACCTCACCCCAAACTGCCCCAAGAAGGACCACACGACACCGGTAAGATACATAAATTGTAAGGGCCCACACACGGCCAACTACAGCAAATGCCCAATATAAGTGCAACTGTTGGAGGCCCAAAACAATCAACTGAACATGAGATAGACGTGACCAACACATACAGCACCCCTACCTACCATTGGGAATAACTACCCTCCTATCCCGCACACCCGTCAATTTATCCATCCAATTAACCACTCCTAGGCCCATAAGCCAAACAAACCGCAGAGGCCGCCTCCATCTAACGCACCTATACCGATATTACATATTGGGGCGCAAAAGACAGCCACAATAAGAAAACACCAATTGCCCATTCTCAAAGTTAAAATAACTCATCAATCTATTCAAGGAACTAAACATTTCTAAAATACTCACACACTTCAAACCTTACCTCACTAAACTGTGAGAGGCGACCGACAAAACCGAAACCTAATTATACTGCTAGAGGGAGTGACTGAATACTTCTCGACCGACTATGACTAACACAAACGTGACAGTGACAAAAAATATACTTCGGATTTTTATATGGAGCTTGAACGGAATACTCACGCAAATTAAGGAGATATAAGATCATTTTAAAACTTATTCAATAGATACTACCCCAATAAACGGGACACATCTAAACCAAAAGAAAAATACATACTTCTATGGTT
Source organism: Timema genevievae (assembly GCA_902155825.1). Lineage (NCBI taxonomy): Eukaryota > Metazoa > Arthropoda > Insecta > Phasmatodea > Timematidae > Timema > Timema genevievae. The sequence goes on from CABFWO010003345.1 coordinate 44,509, forward strand.
ATACAACTTACAAAAATGATAGGTCTCAAGGCAGGGGAGGGGGATGGCTATCAGAATTAAGACTCATTTACCTCACTACCAACATCACTTTCAAAATCTCTAGAATATTGTATCTGCAGGAATAAATGTAAATACTAGCGGTGGGAGTGTCCAATTCACGGTCATATACATACCCCCAACTAAGACGCTACTACCACAAGACTTAGACATCATAGACACAAACAAACTGTTCTTAACTTTAAAAACACTATTTGGAACAGCCGAGTAACCACCGGGAACGGACGAATACAGGCAGACGCTACCTTACAATTGTTCACGACTACGGTGATAGAAGCCTACAAGGCAAGCACCACTCAAACACCAATACAACATGAACTCCGACAACAATACCCAGAACTGGACTTTCTTATAGCCCAGAAACGGAAAGCCGAGAAGGGACTGGCAGACGTACAGAACACCACACCACAGAACGAGCTGCAACCGACTCAGAGCCAAAGTTAGGTGGAGAGTCAAGAACATCATACGAAATAGATGGGACACATACGTCACTGAGGCCGCACTTGACAGAAAAAAGTTGTGGAAAGTAACACGACAACTCAGAGGGACTACCAGGAAAAAGACCGTACCAGAAAGCCATGGGGAATACGGCATGATTTACGAAAGCTCAGAGATGGCTGAATCCATAGCCGTGGTATTAGAGAAACAATTTAAATCCAACGACGAAACACTGCATCATTACTTTACGAGGGACACAACTAGAACAGTCAGGGACTACTTGGAAGGACCAAATGACACTTGATCAAAGATAATTATTCTAGAAAAGATCACTGGCACTATAAAAGACCTACGTAAAAAAATCGCCAGGACACGATCACCTGATGAACGAAAAACTCAAACAAATGCCAGGGAAAGCGATACTAGCGCTACTGACAGTAATGATTGCACTACTAATACTATGCTCTTTCCCGGATGACTGTAAGCTGGTTAGAGTAATAACAATCCCCAAGCCTGTAAAGGACCTAATGTTCCCTCAGAATAGACGGTCAATAGGTAAGTTTACTTACGATTCAAAGCAAGGTGTAAGAAGGATTAATTCTCAAAAGACTAAAAAGAATAAATGATACACTAGGTATGATTCTAAACCTTCAGTTTGGATTTAGAAACCACCATTCCACAACACACCTGACAGTAAACATATTAGAAAAAGAAACTAATGCTTTTAAAGAAAATAATAGGTAATTGCTATTTAATTAGACGACGAGAAAGCATTCGACAAAGTTTGGAACTTTAGACTCATTCAAAAATTAATAAAATTTAACTACCCTAAATGGTAAATTTTTTGATAGCCAGATTTTTTAGGCGGTGGACGTTGCAGGTGGTTGTGAACGGCAAGAGATCTCGGGCTTACACGATAAAAGAAGGGGTACCACATAGTTCAACACTAGCAGCAAAATTATACAATATTTATATAGCAGATATCCTCACTCACGATCTTGTTCAAGTTAGACTTGTTGCCGACGACACCATGCTCTATATAGCCAATAAATACATTAACTATGCATTTCTTGCCATTCAAAGATACCACCTCCTCCTCCTCCAGGACTGGCTCTCCAACTGGAGAATTAAATTAAATCCCACAAAATCAGCAGCCCTAATATTAACTAAAGGTAGGAAACCACTCCCCTTCCCATTTACCATATTCGACACTGAGATCCCACTCCAAGACGAAGTCAAGTACCTTGGGATCACAATAGATAGGAAACTGACCTGGAGGAGTCATATAGATAAGACCAATGGCAAAGTAATGGGTAGATTCATTCAACTGTACTCACTGTTCAAAGGAGGACAGCTCACAATTCCCACTAAAGTCTTACTATACAAGCAAATAATACATCCCATAATGCTTTACAATTATGTATTATGGAGCTATGCCTAGAAAACAAACACACGCAAACTTTAGGTAACATGCGTATAATTCGAACTGGTAGTAAGACGCGGTGCTAATACAGAATAAAATATTAATAACATTCACTGGTGCAAACAGACGAACTAGAATAGTCAATCTATACATAATGATCAACTGCCGCCAACTACAAGAAATCTTCCAAGACAGAAACAAAAAATTCTATGACCAGACAGAAGCGCACACAAACAAACTTGTTAGAGCCCTTGGAAAAGACGGCCCGACTGAACTACTTCACCACAAACGACCCAGGTGGTGTAGTTCAGCACTTATTACTATAATGTATCTAATTGTCTAATATAACCTAAAACAAACAAAAAAATTGAAAAAAGAAAACCAAAATAAATTAAAAAAATTATTAAATCCCTAGTTGATAATCCTAGAAGGGGAAAAATTTATAAAAACGCTAAGAAACCCTAGATGTAACATTCCTAGTAGAATAAAAAATACCAAATACTTGACAATCAACTACTCCAGAATTACAGCAGAATTACACCTTACCCATCCTTAAATCTAGCTCTTAACCCAACCTTCACGCACATCTCGCATATTTCATGCCATTAATACCTTTGTCACGGCCGGATGCCACTGGGATAACCGACCAGGTTTCTTACGAGTCAGAGAATAATACTGGCGCCGGGGTTGGCCCCAGATGGGGAATGGAAATGTATCACCTCCAGACCTAGCCCAAAGAAAATAAAATCCTACCAACCACAATTCCACTCACGGACTAGACCATACAACGACCTTCATAACTCGCCCACAAGCATCATCATACCTTAAACACACCTTTCCAAATCCCAAGGGAAAAAAATCTTTCCTATACACGAGGCTCAGCGCTATCATTCATCTCATCTCACTATCACTATTATCAACTGTAAGTTGTTTATAGCCACAATTTATTGGATTCACCTCAAGGTATATATTAAGTAATGAAAAAACGAGTTTAAGACTCACGACGGTGACTCGGTACTCACACAGAAAATCAGCCCCGTATACCTTTACAGGCCAGGCGACATAATGTCCCTGGTAGGCTCGGAATGGCAACAGCCTGGAGGCAAAAATCGAGCACTCGCTTCCTGCCTTGGACCGCCGACGTGATGCTTCCTGGGTTATGTATGTAAGATATACTTATATGCCACGATGTCCCAATTTTCACTCTCGGGCTCTTCATGCCTACTTTTCTAGATAATTAACTCAGCCTTTTTCATCTTTATCTTTTTTTAAAACACAGTAATTATTCAATTTCTGTAAATCTAATCTTGACAATCTGAATAATTATTGCTTGCTTGAACGGGACTTCATCTTGTTTCTAATTATTTGAGGGCCTTGGTCACGTTTATGTGTTACATATTTTGATTGGGGCCTCTCCCCTAAAGAAAAGTTGGACCTTCCTACCAATCTTGATTATTGTGGGCTTAAAAGGGACTTCATCCTGTTACCACCTTTGTTGAAGTTGATTTGTTGAGGTTGGCCCTCATTAGGGCCCAACTAACTGACAATCTTGTTTGAAGCACACACTCTCTATATTTAATGTGTTTAATCAGGAGCTTATCTCCCGGGTCCACAATACTAGAGTTTATGGCCTTTAGTATTTCAGTGCTACTATGTCTATGACTTTCCCAATTTGGTCTTAATTGTTGCCTATTTGGTCTGGGGTTTACACACTCATGTATATCTTGTAGGGCTATATACCCTTCTGTATATTGCAATACAATAGTAGCCTAGGCCACTCATGAGTATAGAGTCGATTATTTTGTTTTTTGAATAAATACGTTTATGCTTATTTTGGTCTGCGTTCATTTATTTGCACGAGTTTGTTGCTTGGTAGTAGTAAGCGACGCAAGCGCTACCAGGTAACAGTGGTAAAGGGGATAAAAAAGAGTAAATGTTAAAAAAACAAAGTTAAAAAGCGAAAAAGTGTCAAAAGACCAAAGAGGGTCAAAAAGTGCAACCAGGATAAAAAAAAGTTAGACCAGGTAAGACTGATAAAAGGGGTATAAAGGGTAAAAAGGAAGTCTAAATTAAATTTTATAGTTTTGGCTTCCAGGTGCACATTTTCGTGCATAGGGGCTAATAATTTTTAAATGGCATAACTCTACGTACGATTGATATCATGCAACGATCATGACAGTCAGACAAACAGAATAAAATCTTCATTTAAGATTATCATGTTGGTATAAAGTAACGTGAGTTTATGCAACAATTAATAATTTAAAGGCAATTGATATCATTTGCATGTACAGTAGTTTTTTTCATTCATGGCGTGCTTTATTTAGTGATAAAAATACTAGTCTATGCAGGCTTACTAATGTCACTCCTCACGCTACTCTCTATAAAATGATCAATAAATATATATTCTACTCTTACTGAAGAATATTGTACATTTGTATTATAGGCAGCAGAGAACCACCTGTGTTTTCTAATTTATTATATGACTATAAATTAAAACGTAGTAAATAGAAATATATATATAAAATTATTAACGTTATTTTTCAACTATCATGATAAATTTGTTAAATGTTATAAATTAGGCATACATATTTAAAATATATAAATAAAGTTTTGTGAAAATAACGTAAAACAACATGAATATTAATTTGCTGATAGCTGTATTTCTATTTTCTATGTGGAGCAAAGATATATGTCTGGTCAAAAATAACAATATTTATAATTTTGTATCACATTGTTTTAATTATTCTGTTTTTGATTACGATTCGATGAATGCCGTGTTAAATTGGCCAACTTTCTACTCTGAGACAATATTAATATATTCAAAAACAAATGAGATTGAAGAAATGAGATTTGAAATAGATAAACTCCTAGAAATATTTGAAAATAAATGTTATTCTACCATTTATTACGTGAATTCTACATATTCGTTACTTCATAGTAAAATAAACCCTGTAATTCATCATAGCTCCAAGAATTATAAATATATATTTGTTATAACCGAAAAAAGTGAATTTTTCTCCCAACACGATGGTCTTGATGTAGCTTTTAACCCAATAAACGCCTACTTGTTGATACACTTACGAATGGATAATGACACAATAAGTGACAAATACTTACAGGTGTTTCAAAACTTGTGGATAAAATATAGGGTTGCTGATGTACTGATTGTATCGCTAGCATTTATGTGTTGTGAAAATAGAGTAATTACTTCTTTGAACATATATTATTACAATCCATTTGCTGTTGAAAATCAATTTAACGTATCTCTATTAAATTTAACACGTGCAAATAAGAAGTTGACAGAGTTACATTCAAGATTTTACAAATTGCATGGATACCCAATACGTATTACACAATATACAGATTTTTTCACAAAGCCAGCCCCCGATTCGGAGAGAAAATATTTTGGTCGAGACGGACATATTATTGATTTATTATCTAATCGTATGGACTTCACCCCGATTGTGAAACCTCCTGAAGATGGAACAGAAGCCGGATATAAGCATCCCAATGGAACCTATTTGGGAACTCTAGGAGATTTGGTTTATGGCAAAGCTGATATTGCCTTGAATCAATTCTACGTGAAGGACATGTACACCAATGATATACAATTCAGTACTGCGATAGATAAAGGAAGTATATGTGTTATGGTCCCGAAAGCACCACTCCGACCTGCTTGGACTGCTATATTCAGATGTTATCATTGGGAGGTTTGGATACTTTTCTGGGTAACTTTTATCTTTTGTTTTATATTCTGGTATGGATTGAAGAACGTTAATTCGATTAGATCTAATGATGAAGCTATATCTACAGCTTTCATTGAGATGCTGACGATATTTGTGTCTGCTCCAATTAGTTGGGTGTTCAACATATCTATAGTGGCCCAAATAATGTTTGTATCCTCTTGTCTGCTACTTAGTCTGGTTATCATGAGTGCTTTACAGGGGTCACTCTTCAATCTCTTAGTAAACGACAGTTTTTTCCCTGATATCAACACTTTGGAAGATCTCGCTGAGTCTCAACTGCCTATCATCATCCAGCACCCAGCTTTCTTAGATACCTTTGATGGAGAATGGATCGTGATGAGGCACCTCCGGGAAAAGATCAATCTCGCACCTAGTACGAACATTACAGAGGATTTTATCAAACGAGTGGTAGAGGAGAAGTGTTGCGGGTTTCTAGTCACAGACGTCCACGCCAAGATATACTTAGCGACTATTCCAAAAGCTTCTTCTTTGATTCACTTGATGCAAGAATGCCCTCAGACATATTTCGTAGCTTACATGATGAATAAGAGGTCAGCATTTGCTGCTCAGTTCAAGCGGATAGTATCTAGAGTGTTTTCGTCTGGACTCACTTTGAAATGGAACGCTGAATTTTGGAATGGAAGGCAACGGGAAAGCAACAACTATCTAGATTCTTTATACAACTACGGTAGAGAAAGGCCTCTTAACATAAATCAATTCTCAATAGCGTTCTATTCACTTGCAATAGGGTTGTGTTTTAGTGTATGTGTATTTTTATATGAAGTATACCCAGTTTCGAAATTGTTTGGTCGAGTCAATCAAGTAGTCTCTTTGGTGACAGATAACTAGCTATAAAATGATCATAACTAATTTTAATTATTATGCTATGTTATGAAATTACAATTTACAAATCAAAAACTTTTGGGTGGAATTGTAGTTGTGAAAGATTTAAAGTGTATACAGTTATAAATTCTATGTAAACACTATGAGGTACAATTTTGTCCCAGTAGAACATTTATTTTTGAAATAATATTATAAATGTTCCTTGAAATTTTTAAAACTAATCTTTCAAGAAGGTCTTTTATTTCAAGAATGATCCATCACATAACCACAATTTCTTAAACTTTGATGTTAGTTAAATATTAGTTCTTTTAATATTTTTTGTTTCAGTTTAAATAATGTTATATTCAAATTATTGTTCATACCAGCTAACAGCCACCTTAACTATTTAGCAATAGTTGGCGTAATTAAAATATATATTGTTAATCTTTTGAAGATTAAAAGGTGAAATTTCAATGTGTATTAAGTAGCCTCTAATGTAGTGAGTTTGGCTGAGTTCTAGTATTCTTTTTGAAAATCAAGTGGACTATTTTTTGCGCACGATTTAATAGTTTTGGCATATTTTAATGCAAAGTTGAACATATAACTTTTTTAAACTTAAATTTATCAAAAAAACATTTATTTAGAAGAGTAAATACACAGCAATATTAGCTGGTAGCTTATAATAATCTCTCTTTATGTTCGTAGATGAAAGGTGGCTTACAGTTAAATGGACAAGTATGGTAAATTAAAAATATGTTAATCAAAATGTATTTTAAAGGGAACACCGTGAACCATTGTGCGAGCTGATTGCTTATCCTTTATCTAGCTTGGACACAACTGATCTGATACTTGTAGAAAATAGATGGAGCCTTTTATTGCTACGCGTGTCTGTCTCAAGTGTGGTAGAATATAAAGTACATTATTTTATAATAAATTCGGATTTAAGAGGAATTGTGTCATCTTTCAATGCCATTTACAATCCTTGCATTGAAACTATTATATCTCGATATCAATATCTTAACCTTCAGGTGGTAAAGAGGCAGACACAACGACGTATTTATTTAACGTATCTGTTCAGTATTCGAAAGATTACTTTCAAATTTAAATGTATATTAATTTTGGAATTTATTTCACAATGTACATAGTTTGTACTTTCACGAACAGCTTTAGTTTAATGCTACATAATTTGAATTTTACATATTCTAGATTATAGCCATACATAAATAGGCACAAATACATATTTATTTCTACAATGCACTTAAAAATTGTGTAATTAAAATATTTAAAAATATTTTTATCTTAAAAACCAATAATAAGTAAATAATTATATACACATATAAGTGGTTTATTATTATTATTATTATTATTATTATTATTGTTATTATTATTGTTATTTTTATTATTATTATTATTATTATTATTGTTATTATTGTTATTATTGTTATTATTGTTATTATTGTTATTATTATTATTATTATTATTATTATTATTATTATTATTAATTATTATTATTATTATTATTATTATTATTATTATTATTATTACCAATAGAAATATTATATCTTTCCACTAATAAGCTGTTTCCATTTATGTCGTCTGAACTACTTCGCAGCTACAAAAACGAATCTTACGGCGAACAATTCGCCTCTTCTTAAGTATATGTGCCGACCCGGCACGCTTATTTATCTGATCCTTGACAAACTGTTATCGATAATTAAAATACCAACTCAAATCTTACAATCGTTTGAGATTTGGAATAACTGTATTTTAAATTAAATTTCACATTCCTCCCAGTAATAGATTAATTATAATATAAAGGTAATATTTGTTAACACCGTGTCCTACTACCTCCAGTATACCCGACTGGTATTTTAATCCTGGTATTCACGTCTTCAGCAAAGCTAGTTTATTACGAGATTAATGCTTTAATGATTGAGAAGTATCTTTGCACATGGACGTGCCTGATGACAACAAGTTTTTGAACATGTGAACAAATGAACAAGCTCGATTATAATGTTACTTGTGTACGAGCATAAGCTTTTGTTTAACGTAAGAGTGTATTTTGTACTGGGTGTACCCATGCGAGGACAACAGCGCGTTCAGGAAAATACAGTCAGCAGATATCTGCTTTAAAAATAAGAGTTTTTCAAGGAATTTTGCTAATTTTAACTCTTTGAAATATCAATTCAATTTTTTGAGCTAACCGTTTACTCTCAAAATTGAAGCAGCATCAAATAAGTTCCAGTTTGAATTAATCGATCTTTAAGCAGGCAATGCTCTTAAGGAGACTTTCAAAAATATGAAACTAACCGAATTGTATGCATCACTTATTAGTGAAAAGTTTGGTAATTTGAAAACCTTTGCCAGAAAGATGTTTATGTTCTTTTCTTCTACGTATATTTGTGAACAGAATTTCTCATGCATGAACATTAACAAAGCAAAGAGCAGGTCTCTCTTAACAGACTACAATCCGTACAGTGTCTTGTGAATTAGGACGAACAAGCTGAATATTAACTTAAACTCTTGCACGATTTTGGACAGTTGCATAAATCCCACTAACGATAATAATTTGAGTAGGCTAGTTATTAATCAACATTTAGGTAAGATAAGTAGCAATATGAGTACATAACATATTTAGTTTTATTTGTTGTGACATTAGATTTTATTTGCTATTTTTTTGTATGTATCAAAGTTATATGGTTATATGACTAATATATGTAATTTTGAGTAAAAATAAAGTTCATTATTTAGTTAGTTTAGATTTTTGTTACATGTGGCCCGCTAGAGACCTTACAGATGTCCATGTGGCCCTCGAGGAGAAAAGTTTGCCCACCCCTGCTCCAAGGAGTGGTGCGGAGCTTAGAGCCGCAATCGTAGTGTTTTATTAGAATGTTGTCCCAAGTCAAAGGACAAGGGCTCCAATCCCTGTCTAAGTTTAATTTTTCTGATTTACCTAAGGAAACCACTATTTACAGTATATTGTGCCATCTTTATTTAGTTTATCTATTACTGTAAAAATATATAAAAATATTTTCTTCCTTATATTAAGAAAAATAGCCCTTTCTTTCTGTTTTTTTCGATGATGGTAGTTTTTATGATCGCTACTTATGCTAGTTATTTAAATACATGGTATAAGGAGTTTAGAATTAGAATAAGTGCACTACCATTTGGTTGTACAGAAGATAAAAACATCAAAGTGAAAATCACACTTTGTACTGGGTAATAGGCTATTTAAAAAATTGGAACTATCTTAAAAATATTTAATGAGTCAGTAAAAGGTGGCCAAAGTTGACGAAAAATTCCTATTTTTAATTTTTTTTAAATTTCAATTAAGTAGAATTTACACACTCTACGCCTACTTTACTTTAGATATACTGTTAGAAGTTTCATTTTATCATTTTTTTAATCATGAAAATATATTTTGACAAAAACATTGTAATATACGAAATGTTTTCCATTTGAATTAGACTTACAACAGCGAGTTAAAAATGCTTGTCAGACGATTCGAATGAAGCCAGGGATTCTTCAAAGAGCACGCAACAGTCCGATTCGAAGATATGAAATTTGTATGGAAATGGAAGGACAACATGAAGAAACCTTTTCTTTTTTAATAAAGTATTTGTGCCATGTAAACCCAAAAATTATTTTATTTTCATTCTAATTTTTTATTACTAGAATACAAACTTGCCTTTACCTTTATATGAACTGGTTCATGGACCTATATTTTCTATTATTCTTTATTCTTTATTATTATTATTATTATTATTGGAGTTTACCAACGTATCGACACAAATAGAGGTCATTTAACGTCATTTAAGATTATTTTACTCGTTTTAATGTGTACAAGATTCACAGTTTCTGAACGATTTTTTAACAACCTTTATATATATATATATGTGTGTTTTTGTGTGCGTTTGTATAGTTTCTTTAAAAAGAATATTAATTAAAATAATTTGATGAATATTTTCGGGGGTCAGATAAACAGCTTTGATACATATGCTCCCCTCCCCCTAAAGTTAACTCCTGGATGCGCCACTGATTCTTAATAACTTTTAAATCAATCCTGATATAATGCTATAGGTACGAAAAGGTCTTGTTTGTCTATAAAACACGAATAAAACTTGAAAGTATTTTAAATGCTTTTCGAAAAAAAAAAAAAAAACCNAAAAACCCTCATTTCAATGAGTGAATTTGAATCAAATACACAATAGTCAACAAACTTGCACCTGACATTCAGGAACCAAAATTAAAGTAACTTTGATTGTATCAAATATCATTTTCCTCTCTGAAATCCAAACTAAGAATTCCTTTAATATTTAATCAAGGGAGTTATTCCATGTTCTTGCCTCATGAACGTGAAAAATCAAAGGCTATGTTGGCCGCTCTATATGTATATATAACCAATTTATATTAACCAATAAAACAAACAATATTTTCTTGTGATAACTAATCACATAGGCAATAACAGACTTTCAATAAAATTAATAAATCCATACAATATTGATTAGAATTAACTATTCTATGTTATGAATAACATTCATTGTGCATTGAATAACACACAATATTTTAACAAATATTATTTGGAAATATGTGGAATAAACTTCATGGGTAACATAGTATACAGCAATTAATTCACACAATAATGAATAATATAATTCCAATAATCTAGCAATAGAATTCAAATCATTTACAAACATTGCAATTTTATCCAGCCTCCTTATATATATATTTATATAAGTTTATTATAGCACTACCAGTGAAATCTTCTTCCCACTCAGTTCCTATCTGACCGAATAGATTTTCTGTTAATTAGCTTGGCATTATTTGTTCATTGGTGGTGGGTAAATAAAAGTTCTCCTCAGGGGGGAAACATTTAACAGGTACCGTACATTTTTAATTAGCTATGCTTACCCTGGAAACACTTCACTGAATATATTTATTAAAAGGTAACAATCTAGATAAACAAACTACATTCTTATGAACAACTTACAAAAGTAAGATAAATTATAAAAATATTGAATAGTTACAAATATAGAAAGATACATAGATCCATACACTTACTATGCTTAGCTTAAGGTAACAACATAAACAAACGCGTCAGTTTTATTAATCACTTACAACATTTAAAACAAACTAGTAAAACAATTGAACAGTTACATAAATAGAAAGATATAAATATATAAGTGGCATTTTCTTATTTCATCTTTTTTTCTGCATTTATGCTTAAGCTTTGATAATATAGATTGGGTTCCTTATGGGCACCTGGAGAACCTTGGATCAACGAACTCAGGAAACAGACAGTTTATAAAAAATGTGGTTAGCTTGTCTTCCATTTCTGACTGCCAAAAGCCATCGTCTCGTTTCACTTTCACAAGATGTAAGCCAATGGGTGTCCGTAAAACAAATACACAATAGCTTCTTCTCGTGATGTTTAACTGTCCTTGAACTTGATAGTAGTAGCTGTGCCTTTTGTTCATTAGGGTGCGTGCATGCCGAAGAGCGCACACATCAATCATCCCTCCTATCCTCGCACCTCGCTCACCACTCATAGAACAGCCTGTGCATACAGAGCAGATCACACTTTGTACCCGGCTAGGGAAAGTCAGTCTGCACAGAGCATTCGTACGGCATTGTTTCTTAAATTTATTTGTATTTTTTCATAAAATCATTTATAATTCAAATATTTTAAATTATACTTTCAAAATATCTATTAAAACAGAAAAAAAAATATTTTGAGAGCAGTAGTGATGATAGTGATGACAAGTCAGCAGCGGCAAAATTTGACTTCTTAACCAGTAATAGATCTGGGCAGTTTAGTGCACATCCTTTCAATCAGAAGAGAAAATATTGGGAGAATTTCACCATTTATTCACCGAGCTTGTATTAAAAGGGATCGTTGATGATCATTATAAATTTATATCAGTATATTTATTGTGCTTATAGAAAACAAAGTGACGGAGTAACCTTAAAATCTTCAGCGTTAGGAATATTTTTGTAAACTGGAAAACTTGAAATACCTTCAGAAACATTTTACCGGTAACTGAAGAATTAGCGCACTTTGTTTTTATTGCAGATGAGGTGTACCCTTTAAAAATAGATCTGATGAAACCTCACGGGGGAAAATTATTGCAATTGGCAGAGGAAAACTATAACAAAAGATTATCACGGGCACGAAAGACTGTCGAATGTGCGTTTGGCATTTTGTTTTATAAGTGGAGAGTACTAAGTGGGAGAATTGAAACAAGTGAGAAATTTGCGGATGACATAATTAAGGCTATTTGTATATTACATAATATTATTATTTATAACTGCCACCAATTCCTGCATCTCACTATCCAGCCGCCAGTCGAATTAACAACCCCTCATGTAGAGAGGCAGGACAAGTGAGAGAAACATTCAAAAACTACTTAGATTCTCATTAGACCTATCATGGACATGATATTCTGTACTAATAGAATTAACCGGCGTTGCCTGGCAGAAATGTTTTTAGTTTAATGACTGTGCGTGGAAGGTAACTTTAAAGTTAGTACCTTTATGCCAGTTGTTTTCAAACTTCCGCAACCCACCTAACTTTAATGTACATGAGAAGCTTTTTTAAATTTAATTTTATTTCTGAAATTCACTATCAAAGATAATTATACAAAATAAATTGTATATTTCTCAAAATGAGGCGCGTGCGAAGGGTGCTCTTGTTTCCAGTTTATATTGGTAATGACCGTATGCCATAATGCCATAATGCCGTAATGCCGTATTGACGCTCACACCACAGGTACGAACATGTAACCAAATTTCTGTATCCACGTAATTATGCACCTTATTTTTATCCCTTGCTTATTTTTTCTTTCTTTTTGACATTCCCGATTTTAAAATTATTTTTTTATTTTCAAAAGATTAAATAAATTATTACGGTGCACCAAACTGAATTTCTCGCTCCTTTAACTAATATGTAAAAATGCATTCAAACTAGTAAGCTATATGAAACAAAATAATAAACATTGTTGCAGAAACATAATTGAAAAAAATTAGTAGTATTTTATCAAAAAGCATAGTGAATAAAATAGTATCAACTTTTACAGAAACATTGACAATCAGTTATCCATTTCTGATACTTCAATTTAAAAAATAATATTTTTGCTTTTAGCTCAGAAACTATTGGTTTTGTATTGGGCCCATGGATATATAAAAACTATTTTGAGAAAATTGATTTGATCGATTTTTGCACTTAAGTAAACTATCCTTAATTTTAGGGTTGGATATCTAACGCCAAAAACACCTCGGGGGATCCCTTTGAAAACTCTAGATACTATGTTTTAGCTTGATTAGTATAATGGTTTGGCTCAGACAGAGACACACAGACACACAGACGGACGGATGGATGGACCGCAGAGAAAAAAAAAAAATCTTTTTTAGTTTCAACGGGTCATGACAAAGTAAAAATCACAGTTCAAAATCTTTTCGTGACCCATTAAAAATCGGATTGCAGCTCACCAGTGGGTCACAACCAACACTTTGATAACCAATGCTTTATGCCTACGTTACCCGGGACCCAATCTGGTTCTATAACAAACAAATTAAAATTCCGGCTTTGAGATGCACACGTTCCCACACAAGAGCTACTAATTTTTAAAATCTAGACCTCGGCGTGTGATAGATATCGTGCACTGATGTGATAAACAAACTCTTTGACCTTGAACCAACCAATCAGAGCACCACGCACATCGCACAACCTCTCACAAAAACAAACCAGTTTGTTTCTTGTGTCTGATCGGAGTGAAGTACGGAGAGGGAGGCGCTTGGCACGCACGCTCCCGTTTATTTACATGGGCTTATTTCTACAACTTGTGCGATGTGTGAAGATAGGAGTGATGTGTAATGTGTGGAGATAGGAGTGATGAGTGATGTGTGGAGATAGGAGTGATATGTAATGTGTGGAGATAGGAGTAATGTGTAATGTGTGGAGATAGGAGTGATGAGTGATTTGTGGAGATAGGAGTGATGTGTAGTGTGTGGAGATAGGAGTAATGAGTGATTTGTGGAGATAGGAGTGATAAGCAATGTGTGGAGATAGGAGTGATGTGTAATGTGTGGAGATAGGAGTGATGAGTGATGTGTGGAGATAGGAGTGATGTGTAATGTGTGAGAGATAGGAGTAATGAGTGATTTGTGGAGATAGGAGTGATAAGCAATATGTGGAGATAGGAGTGATGTGTAGATATAGAAGTGATGAGTGATGTGCGGAGATAGGAGTAATGAGTGATTTGTGGAGATAGAAGTGATAAGCAATGTGTGGAGATAGGAGTGATGTGTGGATATAGAAGTGATGAGTGATGTGCGGAGATAGGAGTAATGAGTGATTTGTGGAGATAGGAGTGATAAGCAATGTGTGGAGATAGGAGTGATGTGTGGATATAGAAGTGATGAGTGATGTGCGGAGATAGGAGTAATGAGTGATTTGTGGAGATAGGAGTGGTGATGGATGTGTGCGCTCTTCGGCACGCACGCACCCTAACAATCATGCCATTATCTTCTTTGAGGTCTGAGAATTTACCCAGATACATTGCTTCTGTTGGGTGCATAGACGCTATGGAAGGTGGGCATTTAACTTCAACAATATCATGACCATCGTTAAGTATACCATCTGCTGTTGCCCCAAGGAATGGGAGACTTTCATCCACGAACAGACCACAATTATTTACCTTTAACCATTTAGCAGCTTCTACCTCCTCAAGTGATATTTCTTTGTTTCTTACCCAACTTCCATGGATATAGTTTATAAACCTTTGCTATACTGCATTTCTTGAACCAATTTCTCACAGCCTGTGTGTGGACGTCTTTTACACACCGTTCCAAATTTTGATGCTGTAATCCGCTTTCTTCTTTCTTTTAACCATCATTCATTGTTTCTTTGTAGAATAGTAAAGTGTTCATTTTGTTTTCGTTCATCCTCACTTAAGGTTAAGGAAGTAATAAAAGAATCTCATTATGAACTAAATTGGACGTCATCCATATCAGGACGTTGCACACGGTACATAATCCTTGTCGCTATTCGAATAAAGATTAAGAATATTTTTTTCACATGTCGGTTTACCTTGGCGCTTATCTTCTGAGTGTCTACTTTACTTTTGCGACGCATCTCCATTGACTTGCGGTTCACTCCGGGACTCTCTCCATACATACTTTCGTAGAGTCGGTACTGTGTCAAACCACTGTTGTGCTGAATCACTGCTGCTGCATATCTTGCTTGATAGCTCCTTCCAAGAGAAAAGTTTACCCTTTTACCACTGACATATTTAGCAACTTCATGATTATAATGTTCTGCAACGTTGTTATCTACATCTTCAATAAGACTTCTTGAATTATTGGCCAAGAATGAAGTGGCATCAATAATTCTGTTGTAAATTCCCGTATCCTTGAGATCCTGTACAACAGTGGGTGACATGTTGCGTTTTTCTATTTCATCCCATAAATAATCGCCTTCAACGCATCTCTAATGATTTCCAAACACATGGTCAGGGCTATTGAGTATGAGATATCCTTTAATACCCCCATTTCTGCGACCCCTATTGCTTGTTTCAGTTGATGAACTCTATCTAGATCAAATGCATTTTTTCGATGCTTTATTGCCATTGTAACAGCATTCCGCAGGCGTCCAACATTATTTTCAATTTTCTGACCAAGAACAAAGGGGAAACGGCCTATGGAACTGTTTGCAACTATTTCTCTTACTTTGTTGCAGTAATTTCTCAAAATATGATTCTGACACTCAACTTTTTCCAATGTAATATGCTTGTAAGGTCCAAGCATACAATATTTTCTTGTAAACACTACTGTCACCGTCAGCGATAAGTCTACTATAACTTACACCAAACATGGTTTCACTGGTTAAAAAGCGATCGAGCATAATACCTGCCTCCATACTTGTTGAACACTGGTTGGCACCCCAATTATTGTAACACGAATGACTTTTAGGTTCTTCAGGTACTCTTTCTGCACGTATGCATAAAGAGCAATAATTATTTTTGAACCCAATGAATATTAATTTTTGGGTGTAAAATCCAACAATGGCAGCCTGAAAATATAATTGAATTTCATTCAAGGAAGATTTAAACAAGACACATATTTTACAGAATGTCATTAAAATTGACATATTATGTATTTTTATGTATTATATCAGATATTCTCAAATAAGCGAATCCGTGACATACCCTTATGTTATTTTTAGATCTTATAAACTGTATTATAATAGGGTAAATCACTGTTATACACTAAAAACAATGGAGATGCCTTCCCATATCCCGACGAGAGATGATGTAGACAATGTTGGAATAATATTTTATTAGACAAAGTGTTTTGAATTTTATAAGGATATGTTTCCTAATAGGTATAGCTTTATTATGTGAAGTTGTAAGGTTGAATATACATTGTTATTATGGTATAGTTGAAGTGGATAGTGAATTGGTCGGAGGAAGAATTTCCATTATTCACGGTTGAAGAAATTGTAAGAATGTGACTGGGGAAATGGAGAGAGAAAAGTGCTGCGTTAGGACTGGTTGAGCGCTGAGCTACGGCTCAAGGCGATAGGGATAGGCTAAACCGTGATTTTTTGATATCGGTGATTACCGTGATCGTGATTGTAAAATATCGGTGATTTATACCAGCGATTATGCACTGTGACTGGTAATTACAGTGTTTTGTCAACTGATATTTTTTTACGGTCGCAGTTTGTTGCTGTATCGATATTTTGCCCCAGTCACCGCTCTTTATTATAAAATCCTACCATTCTCGTCACTAAGTGTTAACAAAGTAAATGTATATAAACATAGGGTTGCCAACTTTCCAGGCTCTAGAGATTAATAAATAACAGATTTATTTTTGTTAAACTGAAAAAAATTCACGATGGGAATCAACCAACTAAGTTAGAATAAAGGCTAAATTGAGAAATATTACTATGCAATATTACTTTATAAAATGTAAATTATTCTGTTTATTAATCTCAATTATACCTTATATTATATAATTATTATGTTTGTCTTAGAAAAGTAAATCTGAGAAACATCCAATAAGTTATAGTCTGCCGCCATAAAGTAATTAAGTAGAGGCTCTTTTTTCGAAGAATGTTTATTAAAACATAGGAATTAAGGACATAGACCGCTACTGCTCACACCTGTGGGTTCCATATCACCAGACGCCAACCGATATTTTGTCAGTCATGGTCGTAGCTTTCATAGTGGAGTGCTCAGCTGTCGCCTTCTAGTGAGGGTATCACTAAACACCGATACTTCTGAGATCCAGTCACTGGGAGTGATGGTGAAAAAATCACCGTCAGGGAAATATCACCCATGTCTCCAAGGAGAGAGACTCTAGATCAGGGGTCCCCAACCCTATGTCTGTGGGCGCCATGGCGCCCGCCAAGCCTTTTGCATCTGCCGCCACTTTTTGACAACAGCAAAGAAGTTCTTGACTAATAGTTTTAATCTGTAACTTTTCCGACAAAAATCAAGTTTGTGCTTATCTCCAGGTATGCTGTTCTCAAGATGTTGGTGATTGAAAGCCCCCCTCTTTACAACACCTCCCTCTGATTCCTCTTTCTTTGCTCACACTGATAGGAGTGTGCGCAGGCCGTGCTGGGACTGTGTCGTGTCATGTCGCTACCATTCACACTGATAGGACCGTGTTGGGACTGTGTCGTTAGCGCTGTTTTGCTCATCGGCAATTGTAAACATATATCGAACAGAGGAATGTGTGACTGTTGCATGTGGGCTTTATCTTATTTCACTTGATAAAAAGAGGAGAAAACGAAAAAAATACTAGGTTTATAATTTGTTTAGAGCAAGAGAAGGAGAATTCTACAATATATTTGGGTGACTCAGAGATGAGCATCAAAAGTTTCACATATATTTTAGAATGAGTGTCCCGAAGTTTGAAAACTTACAGAAACCTCTTGCATTCAGTTTTTCAGCTATCTCCTTCCAAATACTTTCTTTGGTGAAATTATTATGAATCAAATAGCCAAAGCTATTATTATTAATATTATTGACTATTTGATTCTTAATATGCAATCCCGTACAATTATAATAATTGTACAAATGGCAGCAATAAGCCAACTACCGAGTCGAAGATGGCTGAGTTATCTGATAGCTCGTGATATTAATATAATCACACACTTTTAGCCGACAATTTCCGCTAAGTCCATAATAGGCTCTGCCTTTAAATATGAGTGAAGAATGACCCTGGGTAAGGGACGAATCCTGGATAGCTCAGTGGTTAGAGCATTGGCGTACTAAGCCAAAGGTCCCGGGTTCTATTCCCGTGTTCAGGTGTCATTTTTCAATTTTCAGAATATGAAATTATTATCATAATTCTTATGCTGCAAATTATATAAGCATTCATACTCTTGAACAAACATTATCAAGTTTTCTTCATCCATAGTTTTGGCTTATTACACACAGCTGTGTTAACAATATTGGAATGTTCCGCAGCCACTGTCAGATTGTAGATAAGAACCTTTGGGAAGGTTCGCCGCTTTCCGGAAGAAGCCGAAGTAGGTGAAACGACACTAAGAGGACATTGAGGCGACATCATCTACATTCCCACCGATAGGACTGTGTTGGGACTGTGTCGTGTCATGTCGCTACCATTCACACTGATAGGACTGTGCTGGGACTGTGTCGCTACCATTCACACTGATAAGACTGTGCTCAGGCCGTGCTGGGACTGTGTCGTGTCATGTCGCTACCATTCACACTGATAAGACTGTGCTCAGGCCGTGCTGGGACTGTGTCGTGTCATGTCGCTACCATTCACACTGATAGGACTGTGCTGGGACTGTGTCGCTACCATTCTCACTGATAGGAGTGTGCGCAGGCCATGCTGGGACTGTGTCGTGTCATGTCGCTACCATTCACACTGATAGGACTGTGCTGGAACTGTGTCGCTACCATTCACACTGATAAGACTGTGTTCATACCGTGCTGGACCGTGACCTTGGGAAATCACTTTTGAAACGATCCAAGATGACACAGTCCCAGCACGACCTGAGCACAGTCCTATCAGTGTGAATCAAATTTAATTTGCCTTGAAAAAGTGATTGGTGCCCACCGCACTACCGTTAGTTTTGAATGTGCTATAGAGTACAAAAAGGTTGGGGACCTCTGCTCAAGATAAAGGACGGCAAGGTTGTGGACGTGTTGGGTAGCTAGTCACCTAACAACTTTCATAAGTTCAGGTCTATATAAATAAGTAAAAATAGTTTTAATTAAAATAAATATACAGCTATTAAAATGTGTTTACTTGTTTTTGTTAAAGCAAAGAAAGGAATACATTGACCACATGCCAATTATTATATTATATTTAACTAATAACATACTCAAAAAGGTAATATAATTATTAATTAAGTTGCAACGAAACAGAGAGACTAAAATATAAATAACAATTATGACTAATTTACCCCTATAACATTCTATAAATTTATGATTATTATCATGTTTTTTAATCATTATATATCCTACATCAAGTGGTACGCGAATCAGCTGTTCTTTAGTTCGGGGGTTCACGTGACTGAGAAGTTTGAGAACCACTGTATTATATGATATGTATAGTATATAGTCTTTTTTATCTAAATATATATCATTTACATAGTATTATATATTATATACGATAGTTGTATTACATATTATATATAGATTAAATCATATACATAATAAAATATATATATAAGTTATATTTTACTACACATGATAATATTTTATTGATTATACATATATATTATATATATGTATATTAGAATAGCTACGTTCTTTGCCAAGTACTTTTTAGTAATATTTTAGTTTTAATTTTTTTAAATACTATCGAATTAAGATAAATGAATAAGTCAAATTAAACCATATAGAAAATTATGTGTCAGTGCAATTATATTTTAAACACAAATACAAATTTTACATATTTTATGTGTGATGGGGAAAAAAAGATAAAATTCTATAAGTTTCTAAAAAAAATACTGATTTCATAATTATAAAGTGGCACGAGCAGGGATTCTAACCCTCAAAATTTCATTTTACGGAACATTTCTTAATTTATGTGCCTTTGTTACTACTCATGTGCGGGGCACATTGCTCTACTCAGACTCCACAGCGAAGATTTGTGCTGACTAAGGCTGAAAGAGCTTACTACAGTATTAGTATTATTAAAAGTGTTCTTACCATACCAGGCAGGAGCTGTAATTGGTACGGTATGATCTTTTCACACAACTACCATCTGCCACAACAGTCAAGAGGGGAATACTGTCTTTGTCTGCATGACCCCGCTTCTTTGGTTCTTCAACCTCTAACTGTACACCTTCCTCCGTCTCTTGTTGTACAGTTCTCTCTAAAGCATCAGCTAGTTTGTCATGAGAGAGAGAACTTTAATACAATCCAATACAATACCATACAATACAAATTACATGATATTTCCGGAGAGAACATAGTTGGAGTATTAAGTGTTGAGGTTATTTCCTCCAACTGTGCGTGTCCACCCCCACTAGTTGGTGTGCTCGATACGGAGGCAGTGTTGACGTCTATTACATTAAAATTGAGCTTATATGTCCAAAAAGCCTGCTCTATTTTGCACAGTTTACATTAATCTTAAAAGTAATTCGTGATTTCAAGCCATAGCAATTTTATCTGATAAGATACATTTCTTGAAAGGAACAATTGGTTAAAGAGTGGTGGCTCATTAATTGTATTTGTTTGATTAAAAAGAAAATATCTACAATTCTTCTACCATGTAGTTCAATGTGATCTCCATCAATGACATCTTCTTGAACTGTTGATACAAGAAAATTATGCTCTAACACATATATATCATCGTGTGTTTAAGACAAATCAGATTCTTTCAGAGATAGTTTGGAAATAAAATGTGAAGATCCATCAATATCTCCAGAAAAATGGATTTCGTGCTGTGATCCAGTATCAAAACCGGGGAGTGAACCACTTGCTTGATTGACAACATCGGAAGATTCTTCTAAATTGAGTTTGGATCTGGGTAATAATAAATTGTAATTATGTGACAAACTAATCATGCCAAGCCTAGTAAATATTTGGATTGGTGCAAACTATAGAAAATTTTTCTGTTGAAAAATGTAGTTTCAACATTACTTTTCTTAAGATAGTCACGATATTATCATAATAATAACAATAATTTACAAAGAGAGTAACGTGTGTATATCTCTAGTTTAGCCAGTAGCAAATTAAAGTTCGTATACTAGAACATATTATTTTAGAGGTGAGACTGTACGTTAAATAATCACTTTTATACTTGTGGATGCTATAATGGGGTGAAGAGGGGGAGGGCCCTTTTGAAATTGGATATTGAACTACGTTAAATATATATTTTGTAAAAAGAATAAGCAATAATATGACTACAATACTTTAGCTACTTTTCATTCAAACTCTTTCAAAAACATGAAATAAAACCTATAGTTCAAAACTATAGGATTATTTGATAGGAACCAACACTTGATTAAGTAATATAATGTTTAAAATAATTTGGCATTTAATAATCATTCATCTGGGATGTATTTAAAATGAGCACACTGAAACATTGTTTATAGATTAGAAAAACCGCTTAGTATTTTAAACAAGTGTATTTTTTCTTCTGATTCTATGAAAAAACATAATTTGTTTGTTATTTCTTTCCTGCTCAACTGCTAGTTCTCAACATTGTGATTAAATGAGCAATGATGGAGGGTGGAAGAGAAGGTAATAAATACTCTGGGAAAAGTTGTCTTAATAATGAAACAATAGTTGGAATTATAGTAACACATTACAACTATACTTTATAGTTAGAAAAACTTAACATAGAAGGTTTAAAATCACTATTATTATTATTATTATTATTATTATTACTATTATTATGTTTTAACAAAGTCTCAACACAACTGTTTGCCAAACCCATCCTTCACCTCTGACAAGACTTGTATTAATCACAACTTGTGAATGTGAGGAATGCCAGGCCTCCACCGTGGTTCGGATCCCACGTTAAACTGTAGGTCCTCCATTTCATCTCACAATCTCCCTACCATTACACATTAGCGTACGTGCGTATAACCCGAACGGGTAGTAAGACGCGGTGCTAATAGCTAATAATAATAATAATAATAATAATAATAATAATAATAATAATAATAATAATAATAATAATAATAGTAATAATAATGATAAACGTCTCAACACATAAAAGGCCTCTAATCTAAAAACACCATAGTAAAAGTAGCTTAAAGCTAATGAGATGAAATTAAATTAATAAAAAAGGACAGGTAATTCAAGGTCATTGAGAGGGCATGACTTGGTGGGAGTGAAGGAGAAAAAATGAATGATAAATTAAATGAAGAGTGAGGAGAAGAAGGGGTGGGGACGTACACTCACTGTCATACTTGTTTTGTCCTCCATTGGGGACCATGTACATTTATACACTAATACAATAAACAAGTTATCCTATACAGAGGCCTAATATATAAAATGCAGTGACATGGTCTAAGGATAATGTCTAATCAAGAATATTAAATCAATCGTTTTATGAACAAATTGTCAATGCGTTCAGGAAATGTCAGTTTGTTTGCGTGAACCACTTTGAGTCCTTATTTTAACAAACTTCCCCACAATTTAGAGGGTTGAGACTTAGTACACAGCTTCCACTAGGAGGATATTTTAATATATTAAATCTTAACGTGTCATAAATAAAGTTTTTAACAAAATATGATGTTGTTTTTCTCTTCGTCTATTCTCTCCTTCTTCCCCCTCTCTATCATCACAGTGTCAAGTTACTACTGTATTGCATTATAATTTGATTGTCTCGTGTGTAGAAAATCTTTTTATTTGTAAGAGCAAAATCTTACTTTTGAACTGTAGTTTTTCATTTGAAGTTTTTATTTGTTTTTTAAAAAAATTATAACTTTTGTATTAAAGTAAATATTAAATTGCATTTTTTTTAGTGCAATCATTCATATTAAAATTTTTTTAAACTTAAGTTTTTGTTAGACTTAGTTTACGAGAGATAAAGTAGACAAAATTAACCGTATATTAAAGTAGGTATCGATCCGAATATTAAATAAATGTAATTTGTTAAATTTAGGGTCAATATAGTAATAGCTTAAAATGTTAACAAAAGTAACCTACACTATTTTATTATCATATGAGCTACTAAATATCTATTGGGACTATGTCCTAAAATAAATTGGCAAATTCAAGCAAACATCATAGCTGTAGTCTCAGTAAACTCCAGTGCAGATTATGAAAATAACATCCACATCCGCAAGACCCCAATCCGTATTCGTAATCGCATCCAAGAAATTAACCTGATATCCGAGGATATATTTAGATTTAATAGCAAAAATAACCCTAACACTAGCTAGTTTATTACAGAATAATGTATATATAGGGAGGGCCCTAATTAACCTAATCCATATAATAATAATTGTATAATTTTAGTCGATTAACCGAATATGTGAAGGGGCATATTGGAAATAATATTGTTAGATGTACCGTACATAGATGTGTTGTAGTATTTTTATTTTGACAAACATTTATAATTAAAATACAATATCCTCTATAAATGACCCACAAACTATAATTGATATCTTCCGTGTAGGTTACCAAGGTAGTTAAGAGGAAGTGATCCTGCATTAGCGCATAGAGATGATGGCAAAACCACTGATAAATCGCATGTGATAAGCCCCTCTAATTCACCCGGACGATGTTCGAACCTCGACCTCACCGACAACAGCGAAAGAGTGCAATGCTATACTAGCACATTAGTCTGCTCAGCCAAAGATGCGGGTAATATAAATGTTACAGAAACACCAACACTATAGAAAAAATAACAAAATAGGTATTATTATTTTAACTCAATTTTTCCTTTGTTGGTCTTTCTCCAAGTGCTTCAATTTCCTTTTAGCTGATTGCCTGCTGAATAACACCAATTTTCCGTTTCACCTACAGGAATATCGTCAAGATATTTTTCTTTGTTAAAATACACCATTTCTATGTAAAAAGGTTGTATCTAATCAAGGAAACACTTTAGATTGTTACACAAATTATTTATAAACTAAACAAAATCAAGCCTACGCTACAAATAAACTTTTAACATAGATCATGCAAATACATCAAAAGGAATATTTTCAAAAACTCAGGTTTGCAGGTAATAGTAGTAACAAGGTGACATACAATTACTGCCCAGTAAAGGGTTTTGCCTGAGTGGGATGTAAATTAATTTGGGAAGGGAAGGAGGAGTAGCGGGGCTTATAGAAAAAAATGTATTGAAAGATAGTGAATGCCAAAAGGGGGCTGGAGAGGAAAGGGGAAGGTGCTTCCGAAGACAGACCAATCTAGCAGGAAGCTACCGAACCTTTTCAACAGTTAAGACATGATTTAATTTGAAAATATCAAATTTTGTAAAAAATATTGTACTATAAATATTCGTCGTGTATAATAGAACATTATCTTATTCTCTATAATAATATGATAACTTCAAAACAATATTCTTGTATTTCATGTTTTATTTAATTTAATTTTAATTGAAATGACGTCTTATTTAAGAATATATTAATATATAATATATTAATTTATTGTGTTAGTACTCTTTTGGATGGGCTTGTCTCAGGGTCTACGGCAACCTGTGCTACCTAAACTGGTGACACCCATCACCTGAAATTTGAAAAAAAAATCACACTTGAAATTACCGAGATGGCAAAGGGTTTACTGAAAAAAAAATCTCAAATATTAATATATATAAATATATAAGTATATATATTTAATTTATTTTTAATTCCTTACCATTTTGTTAAATTGGGAGGTTTATTTATATATAGAGAAAGGTATATAAAATTAATATGATATATAAATTTTTAGTTTTGATTTTATTGCTTTGGATTTTACTGTTTTGGCAACTGTTGTCATATCCCAAGAAATGTCATCATGTTCCCGCAACCTGTAGAGGGATAAGATCAAGTTTATTTAAAAACGAGATCAGATTTGAAGAAAAAGCCAGAAAGAAATAAGTTTTTTCAATAAAAATATCCTCAAAAATGTTCTCTTGATTTTCTTCGATATCTCACGGTATTTAAAAAAATATATAAAAATTATAACCTAATATAATATTTTGTTTTTGTAGTAAAATCGACTTTTTTAATTTCAGAAAAGCAATAATTATTTTAGTAATTTAAAGTAAATAAAGTATATTAAAATTTACATCCAACCATATTTATTTTCAGAAAGAAATATATCTTTCATTACATAAACTAATACAGAAAAATTAAATCTACTATATAAACTAATTATTCTGTGGCGGCTCGTGAAGAAGGTCACTGGGGTGCCGTCCTCCCTGAAAAATAAATCAATAGAAGAAACAAAAATATATTTTGAAATTCATATCAATTTTCTCATATTTTATCATTACATAGTGAAAAACATAAATCAATTAAAAATCGTTTTATATTTTTCCCATTTTATTGAGAAAATTAGCAAAACTATAACTACTGTGCCAGCGCGTGACATAAAGCGCTTGTATGTTAAAAAGCTATGTGGTGATGGCGGGCTGATTGAGAAGCACCCCCTAGCTCTGCATGCGTCACAGAATGGTTGCCATTACAACCTGATTTCACTTTCTCTGACCTTGCTAAGTTTTTGGGGCTGAGCTAAAGTGTGATCTGTTACCAGCTGTAGTCAGCTGGTCGGCTCTAAGTCGTTGATTTCTATAGTGTGTGTGACGCATTTTCACTCGTGTTTTCGATTACTTTAATGAATAATGTAAGTTTCCGATATTAAAAATCTGAATTTTGCATTTTTATCATTAGAAGAAAGGACTGAAATTAAAAGCAATGAAAAGCCAGTAATAGAATCCTACTTAAGAAACACCCCGAGTGAAGACAGATTAAATGCTTTGGCCATGTTGGCTATTGAACGGTCAAAGATTCATGATATACTAGAAGAAAACCGAAGATTAGACTTTTAATCCAAACGATAAACTTACTGATACATTAATTCTTAAATTATATTGTGTGTATAGTGTTTATGATAGTGTTAAGAACCTATTTATATATTTTTTGTTTACTGGTGTGTGTGTGTGTGTGTGTGTGTGTGCACGTGTGTGTTTTTCACGATGGACATTCTGCAACTTCGCACCAGGTAAGTTGTTTATATATAGCTTTTATTTACTTTTATCAACTTTATCATTTTATACTTTTTATAGTGTAGTTTGTCAGCATATAGGATGGTATAAGGTTTATATTATAAGGTAAGCTGTTGTCTACCTAGTTTAACAATATCTAAAAGAGCACCCTTCCTTAAGGTTTACCCACGAGCTGCCACTGGAAATATACCATATATTGTAGCTTGAGCTGTAAGAATCTAATTCAAGTTTTAATTACATTTAAATATTAATTAAATATTTTCAAATAACTGTGTGAAATTAATATTATTCGAAAAAATTTCTAACTCCACCTTTCTTTGTTGTGCAACTGAACACTGCACCAACATTTTAAATACATACAGTAATACTTTTCATAGTGAATCAGTGTTTAGTTTTTATGCCGCAAGTTTAAAATTATAGAATTTTAATTTCTGAGGATTAAGAATAAATAATTTTAATAAGTTTTTAAACGATAGATTAATAAACGAATCAGGCTTACTGAGAAAATAAAAATTTAATATAAACTTGACTTAAAAATAAAATTATTTTATGTATTGACCAAATTTAACGCAGTTCAATTAAAACTTTGTCTATTCGCAGGTATTTGTCAGCGAATTGACTAATTCACAAGTAAAATAAATACTTTTGGACAGGGAAAGATTTGTCGAAATCTTGTCCATGACGGCGTGCATAAGCTCAGGCCAGTTATCTCTATTGTGGTTCTTCTGGTTTTCCATGCGTCTTGAATACTCTGTTGTTCATAGTGGGTGAATAAGATATAGGACTACCCAGACTCCACACCTAGAGTGTAGACACAGTATTTAAAAAAATGCTTAGTGAATGAAGTAATGCTGTGCATATACCCAGTACCAGTGTCCTATTTGAACACACACCCTACTTACACCCTAATGGACCCACTGATATTAAGTATTGTAGCCCAGTCGAGTAAGGTTTATACCCGTAAAAAAATGTAAAGCTGACTTTTGGAGCAGTGATACTACTGGCCTTGATAAAAAACACATCAAAATACTCGGAATTTAACTTTTTCGCGTGCTTGATTTTTTGGCCCTCAAATTTCTTAGGGCCTACAATTTGCACTATTTTACTCTATCTCTTATTGTAACTCATCCTATAGTCCTATTGAGCTCGAGTAGGTTTCAAATTAAAGAGGAAACATTAAAAAATATATAAGTGTGCAGTTTGGATACATAACAAATTTGGCACACATTTCTAGAAAATAAATAAATGCACAAAATTAAAATTTATTTTAAATAAAGTCAAACTATTGGCCCTCGATACTTTAAAGTTAATAATATGCAAAAATAACTCATATAAAAATATTTGTTCATTTTATATACTCTACAGCAGTATATGGCTTTCTCTGTGCGACAAATGGTTCTAAAACTGTAGGCAAATAATGGTACGCATGTGTCACCTTATACCTATACTGAATTTTACACTTACCCTGTGACACATTAAATTGGCATAATGAGCCAAAATTGGTCTCAAATTAAAGAGTACATACTATCAACAGTTTAAGGTGGATTAAGAGAAAATTGCTAACTGGATATATTTTTAGAAAAAAAAGGAACTCACCAAACTGTAATAATTCTATACATGCAAATATACACACCGACTTTTACACACCATGGTAGCATTACAGTTCATCTGTGTCCAGTTCGTAGCTGGATTTGAAGCAGTTTGTGTCTCTGCAATGTGCCCACATGTTAGAACAGCTTTGTCCTTCTTGCCTGCAAATACAGTGAACATAACAATCACCTTTGAAAGTGCATGCAATAATCTGCATCAAAGAGCTCGGGTTTGGAGACTATGTAGCTGGCACTGGCATGAGAGTATCTCAAGAAATAGAAGTATTCAAACCGCAATTCGTGGGGGGCAATTCGTTTCTCAGCCATTACTGAACCTGAAAATACTGACACAGTAAGAAATTAGATTGTTAAAATCAGTCTCCTATTTTCATACATAAGGTTTAAATACAGAAGGGTTTACCTGAAAATTTGTCCTCAAAGAGTGTTGGTAGACCACTGCTTTGGTTGGAGGTAGTGCCGATAGTCAAAAGAGGCTGTGAGAGCCTGTCTGTCAACTGTACCATTGTATAGGTGTAATCGAAGATCATCATTGTTTTCAAATTTATCTCCACTTGGATACAGAGCTCGAACAAACCCCTCTTCAATGGTGGCTACCTTCTCAGGATGAGAAGAAGGGCTGTTGAACATCTTAGCTACTTGAGAAAATAGGCTTACATTATTCTGGAGCAACCTATATGCTTTTGTCTTGCCTTTTCCGTAAATAGCAGAATTTTATCACTTCCAGTGACAGCATGCGCAAATGGGACTGCATTATGCATGTCACCAATATTGTGTTTGATCGTAGTAATGTCATAAAGCTTCACAGAAGTTATGCTCGCACTTATATGCAACATTTTCACATTTCCATTAGATCCGTTTAGATAAATTAGCACCACGAGGAGATCTGTATATGTACCGACAAGTATAACAGGATTACCTGACAGCTCTATATCAAGTGCAATGGTAACTATGTGAACATATGTATTATCTTTGGCTTGTATCACTCTAACACCAGCCTCCACTAAACGTAATTCCAGCATAGATATAAAATGGGCTTTGTTCTCCATATTGCTTAAGAAAACTTCTTATGAAGTGGTCACAATTGTCTGTCGAGTGAAGACAATATCAGGACATGACCTCTTCATTGCCCACTGATTCTGCTCCTGGGTTTTCGTCCCTGGCTTTCCAGTATATCCATTGAATACCGTCACTGTGGATGGATAATTCTTCGTTAAATGTTTCCCATACAGATGCCACAATAAGTAGTCAGTCATTGCTATGTTGCAGTTGCAGAATAAAGTGAATAACTTCCATCAATGACAAAAGTAGGTGGATCCAGTGAATTTTTTTTTTATAGTGAAACGTGTGGGAAAAGTGAGGCAGAGGCAGACTTATTTATCTTCCTCATATGTGGACCATCAAAAAGAGCAGGGGGGTGTGGAGAAACCTCGTGTTTGAAATACCCAGCATTTTCTGTATCACTTTTCGTTAGGCATACTATATGCATAAAAGCTGGTTTGAGCTGTCTAGATCCAATTTATCCCTAATAGTGACTGTGCTATACACAAGCGATAGGGAATTAACTTTGTTGTTCCGAGAAATAATAGCCTCTGCACATGTTTTGCCCGTGATGGACTGCAAACCTATCTCACCAATCGCTTGTGCATTATCACAGTTTACTCTTGAATCAACAGATACTCTGGATAACAGAGAATGCAGGTTATTTACATGTTGGAATGGAGGGTGTGTTTCTATCCATTCTTGGAGAATCCTTGAGTCACGACTGTCCATGGTGTGATGAGAGCCTTGAAGATCAACATGCTGAAATTGAATAAATAATTTACTTTCTCACAAACACAAACACACACCATATAATAAATCAAAAGTAGTGAGACTTACAACTAATCTGTTTGGTTATTTGAGACATCATCCCACAAAATTCCTTCATTGCATTGCACATTTTCAAACATCCTGGAAATGAGTGGATATAGTAAGCTGAAGAACTTTCTTTAATACCAAGTCCATGGATGAAACCACCTTGACTTTTAAAGGGCTATATTAGGTCTTGTTCAATTACATGATCAGACCATGTGCCAGCCCAGAACTCATGGTTACGTCGATTTGTGAAGTACCCTCCTCTTGTGTACTTATCAAACTCGTCTGGTGGCATTATTAGCTCTAAATTCCTCCATTTCTTGAGTATACAAGTGGGCTGCTTTTGCATAATTATAACGATATGCTGTGTGGAAGATAGGGAGAATCTTTCACACACAATGCAAATGCAAGCCCCAGTTTCCAGTGCGCTCAGAACATATAGGGAGACACACTAGTTCTACCTGTCTGTAGTACTGAAGCCACAGTGCCACTGTACGACACCTTTTTGCACATCATTATGAGTGTGGGCTTTTTCCAGGAATCTGTTGTGCAAACCATGTAACACTTTCTTTGTTGCTATGTCAAGTCATGCACACATCTCAAAGATAATCATTCCGAATGTCTGCTGGGTGAGAAAGTGTGCTCACAGTGTCCACGAGTAAGCATGTTCAGACAATATATGAACAACAGATTCTTTGGCATTTACCTGTTCCCACAGCTGTTCGACGCCACTTCCACATTTAAAATATCTATGACAGTTATTTATGATTGTTTGTAATTCAATAAACACTGTGAGGACTGAGATTTTTGTATGTTGCTTGCAGAATGGAATTTATAAATAGACTAACCCATCACATAACCAAATGCACTCATGTACGCCATCATCATGTGGAAACCTCCTAGGTGGGCGCTCATATTGTTGAGCCTATCTGGCTTTGACGAGGCTATGACATCAGCTGCTTTGATGTAAAGTGGTTGGTCGAAAGCTACCATGCAGTGCTACTCTCCTCTATTCTCACAATCTTATGAGGCAAAAATAGAGCTGAGTATACTTTACTGGCATTTCTTGGTGGTAAATGTATGAAGAGCAAAGTGTCAACATGACTGCGCTTAGAGTCAACATCATTGAACATGGTTGCCTTCATATAACCACTCCACGATGAAGTATTTTTCACACCTAAGCAGTAGGGACAAATACTAAGGCTTATCGTTATACAGGTTACCTAAGTTATTATTTGAACAGGTCACATACAGATCTAAAGTATAATCTTACCTGCTCATGTCCCAGCAAGCCACAGAGCATCAAGAGCACGTGCACTTCTCAAATCTGCCAATGTTCCCTGTGGAGTAACAGCCAGCTCTTTAACAATATTTCTAGTTGTCACAGCAGCTGCTGTTAGGTCTGCAAGTAGTGGTATGGTCTTTGATGAAATTGAGGTGTCTGGAATGGAACATCTCACACCACCCATGCCATGGAGTGTGTTGTGCCCAGTAAATGTTTTTATACTGAAATCGGCATTTCAAACGAAAACTTGATGCCCTTGAAAGGTTGTGTTTGTCTCGTCTGCTATGACACATTTTTAATAAAGTTTCACTTCACTGTAGCTAATAGAAAATCCAAGGTTAGAAAGAGATCTACAAGCTGTCTTGAACCATAATGATGATCAACATAAAGCCCAACTCCCATAAACACTGGTGAGATGATGGACCTTGGCTGACAAGCTGTGCCGACAGTGAGCTTTCTGGCCACACCTAATGTATCTTTTATTTAGATGTGACCACTTTATCTATGAGGTGCCTGAGTGTGCATGGGACTTCATCCATGCATAATAAAGATTCCTCTGCATTAGGGTGCATATTATAATCATTCAATTTTATAAGTATATCCTCCCTGATAATTTCAGCTGCCTTCTCCACGATGCGTTGCCATTCATCGACATCAGACCTCTTGAGTTTCTTGGTCCACGTTTCATAAATAATGTAGTCTGCAGTGCCCTTGAATTTAGTGCCGTGTTTTTCCCTGGAATATCTGTGAATGTGATACGATTTACATAGTGTGAAAGAAGTTTCGTCTTCATTTAATTGCGGCTGTAAGTTTCGTATCTAAGTTGCTTGGAAGCTGATTCTAAGAATTCTTATACATTTGATTGAGAAAATTGACAGTCTTCACTCTCCTCAAGAAATGAGCACAGTTTTTGAAAAACCGCCATTCTGGTACTATCCTCTGGCCTACCATGGGAACCGTTCTCATTGTGAGACAACTTGCTATATGATAAAAACATCAGGTGACACTAATTGTAGTATTTTTACTCTGCTGCAAAGAGGTTCAGAGCAGTCTTCACATGAACTGCAACTGCCGCACCCCAGTCATCATTCATTGCTCTTGCTTTATCCAAAACATGCTGCTTGAACATAAGGGTTGTCATTTCAGATATTGTGCGTCTATTGTTAATATGTTTCTTTGTCGCCGCAAAGAGGCAGTCTGACTTAACATTAAATAGTTCAAAATAATAACGCAGCTTGAGTAATAAATCTTCAGTGAAAGCTGGGGTGCTATTTTCATGCTAAGCCTTTGCAAGTGTGTTTGGACATGAGTAATAGCATCTGTAACGGTGACCTGGTGGTCTAGGGATAAGGTGTCAGACTTCTGTGCTGAGGGTCCGGGGTTCAATCCTTGGTCCCGGCACAGATTTATCTAATTGCCAAACCCTTCCTTCACCTCTGACAAGACGTGTATTAATCACAACTTATGAATGTGAGGAATGCCAGGCCTCCACCGTGGTTCGGATTCCACGTTAAACTGTAGGTCCTCCATTTCGTCTCACAATCACCCTACCACTACACATTAGCGTAAATGCGTATGACCCGAACGGGTAGTAAGACGCGGTGCTAATAATAATAATAATAATAATAATAATAATAATAATAATAATAATAATAATAGAATCTGTAAATTAGAAAAAAAAATGCAATTGAAATTTAAAACAAATATAAAAAAAAAATCTAGGTTTCTCATTACCGTATGTTTGTATAGCACACAGCCTGATAGCTGAAATCGTGATGCATGTGATTCACCAAAATAAACATGTTAGTTGAATTTACCTCACAAATCATACAGCATAGGTACTTGTCAAAATGAAAAATAAAAAACACATACAAAAATACTAAACAAAATGTTAATGTTACGTTCTTCTTACATATAAATTACTTATTATTCAAGCTTATACATAAAACACAAACATTTATATTTATTTATAGTTTTATTCGATACCGGTACTTGATTTTTAAAATAAAAATCGCTAGAAAAATTGCATTGTATTCCATTTTATTTTTAGATCTACATTGCTACCCAGATGGCCACGAAACAGATATTTATGCATAAACCAACACTTACAAGAAGAGGCCATCATAGACGGGAATCGAGTTTTTATGAAATTTTTTCTTATGATAGTGAGTAAAGTGTCTGGCTATTGAGCGGATGGTTCATGTTCGATTCTCGTCAAGGTTTCCATTTTAAAGTGGACCTGGTGTCCACCATATTTCTGCTTTAAATCTTTTTACGACAATTACCATACAATACGTTGCCACAAAACTACACAGAACGATGAAATTAGAAACTAGAATGATGAAAATAATTAATGATTTGGTGGGATAGCCTTCGGGAATTGATTGAAGATTGAAAAAGTATTTTTTTATACGTTTCAGTCAATTTCAAATTTCTTTTAAAAATATAATTGTGTATTTGTGACTCTATTCTATCCCGAATGATAGTAATAATAATAATTAATTACTTTGTGAAAACCTATAACTTTTTTATTTTGAGGGAAAATCAGTACTATTAATGATAAGGATTTTTTTGAACCAAATAACGTTGTTGTTTTTTCGAAAACGGCGCAAAGTTGTGCGCTAGCACTTTGTTAGTGAAGGACTATCATAGAAAGAGGTTTTTTCAAATCCGTTTCCCGGCTATGGTGACCTCTCCTTGTTAGTAGTTTTACATAGCCTTCCGCAAAATGAAAAATTACATATTTATAAGGGTTCCGCCTGGTAGTGGCTTAGATTAATAAAATACTTGTTGCTGCTGAATGTAGGGGTACAGGCATCTATAAAATGATATCATAAGATTCCAATTTTTAATTTAAGTTATTATTAAAAAAACTACAACTAATGTCACTTGAAAGTGTATCGTCCAC
This sequence comes from Timema genevievae, assembly GCA_902155825.1. NCBI lineage: Eukaryota > Metazoa > Arthropoda > Insecta > Phasmatodea > Timematidae > Timema > Timema genevievae. Next base: position 78,815 of record CABFWO010003345.1, read on the forward strand.
CTTCAAGCAAGTTTCATGTGGAATTATAATGTTTTCTACGATTTTGAAAACAGTATTTTGACAGCCTTCAACATTTAACAGTGACATTCCCATTCCATCGCTGCAGGTAGGCCGAAACCTTAAAACTCGCATTTTCTAAATACTAATTTGTTAAATAATTTTTCCGAGACATAAAATAGTTCACTAATAGCCATTTTAAAACAACATAAAACGTGCTTACCTGCATTGTAAATGTACTATGATTGTTCCCTGGTAAGGAAGGGAGTTCCTTAACCCATCATCCCTCTTTTCACTTACTTCTTTCAAACTTGCAACGCCTTTCTTAAAAACGGTACTTAAGACTCCACTATTAAGATAACTGTTGCATATCACACATTTCGGTAAGGTATTCATCCTCAGAGTATCACATTTCACGATTTATGAATCTGAAATCAGACACACCACCACTTGTAGAAAACACACACACAGGATGAGCTGTAAACACATCCCTTATCACCCCATTGATTTGCAGGTATAGTAGCGTTTGCCCTTGCAAGGGCATTACGGACGGGCGGATAGTACAGCAATAAAGTGACGTTAGCTAGCTACAGTTTTATAACAATTCACCCGCCTCGATGGCGTAGTTGGCTAACGCGCCAGTCGTGTTGAGCTCGACCACCGAGGACGGGGAGATCGAGGTTCGAATCTCGGTCGGGTGAACTGGGGGTGGTTTTTCCTAAATGGTTTTCTACTTTACCTCCACGCAAATGCGGGTTCACTTCCTCTAAATTCAACCTTCCCAATTCCTAATCCAATAGCGTAATTAGTACTTAAGCGTATAACCCGAACGGGTAGTAAGACGCGGTGCTAAATATCATTTAGAACAATTCGTCTCACAGAACAAGTAGATAACATACCGTTGGAAAGTACATAAAAGGACAACAGTTTTTATATAAGTTATTTTTCATATTATTAATTTGAAAGCAGATAGGACCAATAGTTTGACTTTATTTAAAATAAATTCTAATTTTGTGTACTTATTTATTTTCTAGAACTATGTGCAAAAATGTGTATGTATATAAACTTCACGTTTATATGTTTGTTAATATTTCTACTTTAATTTGAGACAACCCGAGCTCAATAGGATTATCAGCTGCGTCACAATATGAGATAAAGTAAAACTTCGCAAATCGTAGGCCCTAAGAACTTTGAGGGCCTAAAAATCAAGAACGCAAACACGAGAAATCCGAGTATTTTGATATGTTGTTCATCAAGGTCATTAGTAGCATTCTGCCAAAATTGAGCCTACATTATTTTTTATGGGCTATGGTTTTATATGATCTAAATTGACTGGGATAGTACTTAAATTTCACAACTCATCCATTCTAATTTTCATTCCGATTTTATATATACTAACGTGAACATAATAGTATATAACTTAACGTTGGCTAATTAGTTATAGCTATAGTTAGTTAGAGTTAGCTATAGTTAGAGCTAGTTATGGTTAGAATTATTTATAGTTATGCCTATATATAGTTATTTATAGTTGGTTAAAGTTGGTTATATTTATTGATAGTTATAGATAGCTACAGATATAGTTAGTTATGGCTATATTTAGTTATAGTTATCTATAGTTATATTTATGTTTAGTTATTGTAAGTTATAGTTACATATAGTTATATATAGCTATATATAGTTATAGTTAGTTATAGTTGTTTGTAGATATAATCAGTTATATCTGAGCTAGCTATAGCTAGTTATAGTTATAGTTTGCTATGTATGTCATAAGAATCTTTAAATTGAAGTTATAGTAGATTTTTTCTGGAAAGAAACCTTAAATAATGCAAATAAGGCTACCGATTTTTGCTTGAAAATTGATATCATTTTAAAATACAAGAAGTGTTTCTTTAGGTATTGATAAAACGAGATACTTTTATTAGGTTCTTGCAATGGATGTAGAACTGTAGGAACTATATTACTGTACTTATATCAGTACTATCGTCAATAATTTAAGTTATCTATTCTAAAGGATAAAAATACATGGGATTAATTATATGTGATTCTACTGATTGAGGTCGAGTCAACATCAACCATGTCATAAAACCATTCAAAGAGTAGTTAGTTGAACTTCAACCTTTATAGTCGAAATGAACCACACTAACATTTATTTTACCACTTTATTTATTCACCCGCCTCAGTGGCCGCATGATCTAAGACAGGGATGGAAAAACCACGGCCACTGGGTAGTACGTAAACAAGATTTGAGCGGGACGCCAAAATTAAAAAAATTAAACACTAAATAAAACTTTTCCCAACATGGTAATATTTCTTGAATTCAATAATATCTCGATATCCTTGTAATTTACATGTCACAATCATGGACGGATTTCCCATTAGGTCGACTAGGCCTGGGCCTAGAGCGGCACTATTCAGGGGTCGGCATGGTATTAAGGCAAATATCTTGTTCAAGTGTGTTTCATATTTTAATATTTGATTTACCACATGGAAGTGTATCGTCCTCCGGTCATCCACCAACAACACTATACCCAACAGGGCTTGCTCCCTTGCTTCCGCATACTTAGTACCTGCCAAGTGCCAGTGCCAGCTACAAACTGTGTGTTTATATCCACAACACAGTGACACGTCACACACTCTGAGTGACTCACACTGAGAATAGTCCGCCACTTGCCAGCTAGTCCACGATGACTCCCATTTACACTCACTTCATATGTTCTCTGTTTATTGCTGATCGCTCGCGTGATACAGCACATTCCTTGCTGTGCCGGTGACGGTGGACAGATCTGAACACAGTATTTGTTTTTGAACCACATGTACACAGTATACTTGTTCTCTTTATATCTGTGTACCGGTGTTAATGTTTCCGTGGATAAGTGTCGTTACGTTATTATCTATAACTTATGTGTGCGTCCACATACCACGTGTGTTTAGTCAACGTGTTGAATGTTACGGGTGCTATTGCTTAGTATTTACGTCAGAAATTAGTATCAAAAAGGGCCAGACTTAGCGGTCTTCAATACAAAAAACTAAATAAAATTAGGGAAGAAAATAGTGGGGCACTCTTTTAGAAGATCCCAAAGGGTTCTTTTTTTTTACTAATAGTAATATCCAAAAGAACGATCATGAAATTAATTGTTGACTTGGAGCAATTGCTGACTGTGTAAGTGGAGCCGCATTAAGATATATATATATATATATATATATTGCTACCAACACGACAGTAGCAATGTTATTGTGCATCATCCTTCACCTTCCGCTGGTGGTACTGACTTAGTTGTTCCTTCATTAACAGAAGTAATGCTTCCAGAGAAGATATCATTATCAGCAATTGGTGTTAATTTAGGTAACAGTGAAAATAACATACCTCCAACTATATATCCCAATGGTCACATAAAATGCACTATTGCAATAGGAGTAGGACCAGAAAATGCAGCTGCCAATCATCAGGGGCATATTTTAGCAACTTGAAATGAATCAGGCCTATGGCGGGAAATTAATGACGGATTACAAAATTATGTGAGAGATCACGGTGTTGAAAAAAACTTTGACACAGACTTCAATGCTTCCAAGCTCAAGTAACCTGACAAATAAAGGCATATTAAAAGGCATATTTTGTCTCGAAAACTTCATAAAGAGGAGACGCAAGTAAGAAAATGGTTGGTGTGATCGCCATCAAAGGACTGTGTTTTCTGTGTATCATTCCTGCTATTCGGTGAAGAAAAATTATGTTTACTTTAGGGTTCAATTATTAGAAAAATCCCTCTAAAAGATTACAAGATCACAATAATTTACCCCACCATAGGACCAGTACAGCAAACCTAAAACTGAAAGGAAATGCTAAAGCACTAGTCGATATCAAGCTTGTAGAGCAGTTTGAAGAAGAATGAAAATACTAGAATTTTTTTTTGCAATTGATTTTTGCAGCAGTAAAATATTTAGTAACTATAGGGCTACGATTTCGGAGTATTGATGAACGTATAGGCAGCTGTAACAATGGATACTTCCAATAGCCACTGGAATTTCTTGCAGAGTGTGATCCATTTACAGCAAAACATTTATAGAAATATAGTAATGTAGTCTCAGAAATACATCTTATCTTTCAAAAAATAGATGAGAATATTTTATGAATTTTATGGCTGAAAAGTTAAGAGCAGCTAGCATTTATTATACGCTACGTTAAGAAGGATGGAGTGACGGTTGAAAGTTTTTTTTTTTGTTTTTTATATATAATCAGGAAAATAAGTCTGAGGAAATTGCCAATACAGTTGTGGGTATTCTGACTGCATTTATGGCAGTTTTTGGGCAACTATTATCAAGAGATTCAATGCTATTAGCATTAAACTGCAGTCAGTAAACATCGATTTAGGGCAAGATGTTAATTTATATAGTTGTCTCTCTGACAGAATCAGAAATATTATACCACTACGAGAATCTTACAAAATCCTTGAATGATCTATAAATGTACAAATTCAATAACGGCAGGAAAAGGAAGTGCACAATGAGGCCTGATGAGATTAGGGATGTAGAAACACCAACAACTTATAAGACAGACCCTGATCATTTTCTTGTTGGCACATATAATGTAATTATGGATACGTTCAGAACAGAGCTGCACGTTACAATGATATTTGAATGAATTTGGCTTTTTATAAAATCTAAATACTTATGAAACAGTCCAGATTTCTTCAGCTGGCAATAAACGTGCATGTTTTTACGAGGTGGACCTTGAGCCGACCATAGTAGAGTAATCTTTGCACCTCAGATTGCATTTGAACCTATAATCACCTGAAGATGAGGGACCAGTCAGCTTGACCAAATAATGCAAATTTCAGCTATGAATTTGTCACAACACCCTTCCGAGACTCGAACCACGACCTCCTCATCACCAGCAAGCCTTTGGACTGACAAATTAAACTGTTTGTCCATTTGTTATATTGATATCTTTGAATTAAAATAATATTTTTATATACAGGATGTATTTTAATTTATGTCAAATATTCTAGGGGCGTATTCCTATCCACCAAACATTAAGAAACGTTCCTATAAACATGAGTCCATAAACTCTTCTTTTTTGAGGTAAGAGGAATTTTATTGTTCAATTAATAAGCAATCCAACAGAAGGAGTAATTCAACTAAGCGAGACAAAGTTTAATAGAAACAAACCAAAACACAAGACACAACATTTTGAAACAAAATGGTTCAAAATGGTGTCCTGTTTCAATGCAGCCCCTAAGCCCTCGTTCCGTGCTTTGTCGTGCTTTGTTGAATACACCTGAAGTATCACGTATTTGCTCACATACATTTTCAATGTTCTTTTAAAACCTCAAAATGAAGCACAGGAGCTACGTCAACAATGGAGTTTAAATGAACCCTGAGATAAAAATCAACTGGGTTCAATGGATCCCCCACGACCAATCCAACTTTGAGGAAAACTTTTAATAATTCTAAAACTAATTCTGTCCAGACTAATGTTTTTATGGACTTTTATTAATGTTTGTTTGATGGGAGTACGCCCCTAAAGTATTTGACACTATTTGAAATACATCATGTGTATATAAACCAAAATAAATAAATAAGGAATTGTTTTTATTTTATTTCAATATTTAACATTTATGTTTAATTTGTGTGAAATCTTGTTTGTAATCTTATGATGGAGGTCCGCATGTAATACTATATACATAATATATTAACTACGGTATTCCTGAACTAGAACTCCAAGAAGGGTGTCGTGACGAAGTGTGCATTTTATGGGTGTTCAACCCCCATGCTGGGGTCCTCTTTACATGCTAATTTGTGGGTGGACTCACCGATACAACTTTCATCAAGGTGAGGGGGAATCGAGACACAAAATTTGGTGAATTCGACTGTGTCAAACATGGCTTGGAGGGTGATTAAAAGTTCTTAGGCTTGTATGTGTCCTGTGGCGTAGTGAATGGGGTGCTCTGCATGTTTTCATGTTCCAAATCATCGGAAAAATTGAATAAGCTATTTTTTATCAAAATTCATTCATGTAAAATAAAATACTTTTAGACGAAACTTTATTGTTAGAAATAAAACGAGATAATTATACATTCGGGCATTATGTTTCTCTGTTTGGAATGATTTTTTAATTGACTAACTAATTTCAAACCAAAGTTTATTCAGAGACATATCTCCCAAAACGACGCTTGCAGATTTAATGTTTTCATTCCCAGAATTGAGATTCTAGCACCCAGAAAACCCAAATAAGTATATATAAAATCTTACCAATACAGTATTTGGTGCTCGAAATTACTCTTGAATTATGAGATAAGTTTATAGCTGTTGGATATCCTTAACTATGATTGCTCAAGGAAATGTATCATGAGTATATTTTAAAATACAAAATTATCAAGAAAATTCTCCATAGCTCATTTACGTGAAATTACTATGCTATAATTACCATTTTATATTTTTATAGAATAGAAGTAGGATTTTATGACGTGTGCATAAAATCATTAATAAAAATATTTATTTATATTATTAAAATACCAATGAATTCATCAAGTGTAATCTCTTTAGTCTAATTAGGTATTTCTTGGTAAATAGAACAACTATTAATATCCTGATGCCAGGTAGCCTACAATGTGTCATAGAGATATAGAAAGAAACCACTAGTTGTTAAATTTCAATTTAATACAATTCTTTGTTTTTATCACCACGTCTTACAAACGTTCGGGTTGTACGCTTTTATACTGATTACAATAGTGGTCTTAGGGATAAGGATGGTTGTATTTAGAGGAAGTACACCCAAATTTGCGTGGAGGAAGAGTGGAAAACCATTTTGTAAAAACCACCCTCAGTACACCTGACAAAGATTCGAACCTCGATCTTTGCGTCACCAGCAGTCTAGTCTAACGCGAGAGTAACGCCTTAGACCAGAGATGGCGAGAATTTTCCGAACAGTGTGCCACTTAAGAACCAGATGAATTTTGAACTAGTCTAGTGTGCCACTTATTATTTGCGTTTCTAATAATCATTTAAATATCAAAATCTGTTTTATATTGTGAAATATATTGAACAGCTCAAATAAAATTGTAAATATTTTGATAAACTACTAAGTCTCTTAGACAATATTAATGCCATTAACTTGAATTAAAAATATTGAAAGTAACAACTTAAGGGGGGATGGAATACAATAAATAAATAAATAAATATATATGTTAAAATAAAAAAAATACATAACATTTTCCATTATAGTTTGGAACGTGTTATATTTGGCTAACTTTGACATTTATATTTGGATTATAGCTTTGTCTTCAACATCCCACAGCATGTTTTCTCGCCACTAACTTCACATAATCCATTAGGACCACGGCTGGCTTTACTACCTTGCCACTTGTAGGCCCACGATGAAATGCCACCCCTCCCTCCCATCCCCCATTCTCCTTTCCTAAAGGAGCGCTATACACTTCCATGTATCATTTTAAGTTTTTCATAACAGTTTTGGTTTTAAATTGAATTTTTATATTATATATTTATATAACCAATAACCATGCACAATAATGTTTCCTACCATTACAGAAATACACATTTCAATCTACGAAAATGGGCGTAATAAATTACAGGTTAACAGGTAGGGCCAATATAATTTAGTAAAAAAATAGCTACGAGCTTAAACTCTTTTTAAATATTGAATATGTTAGAAATGAAAAAAATTATGTTACTAAACAATATACATTAAGTTATAACAATATTTATTAATTAACTTCTTTTAAAATGCTAAAATTTACAAATGTAAATATTTATGAATTTAGCTTACTTCGTCACTTATCAGTTAGCTGCCACTTCCTAATTTGTGGAGGCCTTCCTTCATGCCTTTCGTTGGGTAAAAACATTGATAATGTCGTTGAAATCCATATCCTCCAGCATCTTTCCCTCAATGTTCAGCAGTGCCATGTCCGATAACCTGTCCTCACTCATCGTTGACCTTAAATAGTTTTTCCCACAACGTAGACCGAAGAAAGATCGTTTACTGGAGCAGTTGGTCACTGGAGAACTAAGTATCATTCAGAGTGCTATGCTTACATTTGGGTACAAGTCAGCAAATTTATCTTGGTGTAGAAATTTGCATTATTTGGTCAAGCTGACTTTTCCCCTCATCTTCAGGTGATTATAGATTCAAATGCAATCTGAGGTGCAAAGACTATTCTACTATGGCTGGTTCAAGGTCCACCCTTAGAAACATGCACGTTTATTGCCAGCTGAAGAAATCTGGACTGTTTCATAAGTATTTAGATTTGTTATTTGCGTTTTTATTTTGGGGTACTAAGTGTGTAGTTTCTTATTTAATGAATTTTACTTGAAATAACGTATTTAATTCATTTATATGGTTGCAAATCTAAGTGTAGAAACTGAAATGGGATACAATTTCCTAGTAAGCATTTACGCTTGCTTGACAGAAATGTCGATTTTCTTTTCACTGCGTCCTACAATCCATTCAGGTTATATTATTATGCCTGCGACCAAACCACGCTAATGTGTTAGAGATGAGGAAGGTTGAGTTTAAAAGGAAGTTTGCTCACACTTGCGTGGAGAGATCTGGACACCATTTAGAATAAACTCTCATAACACTCAAACTGCATCCAAACGGGGCCTACGAGAGCTAACGGGCCTGAATGCTTTTCCCCCACCACTGAGGTGACGTCATGGTAGCGGCCCTTCCCGCCGCTTGGACTTCACAGCGTTTAGTGCATTCTGCTGCGTTTTTTGGACGTGCTAAACATTAGATTACATAATAGTTTTGTGTTTTGTTCGATCTTTAGGGACTGTTTATAATGTGACTATTGTTGTATGCTTTAGTGTTAGTATAAATTATTAAATTTTACTTTTATACAGTATAATATTATACTATTATAAGAGTCATGCCTTCCAGAAGTTGTGTGCCCGGATGTCAATCAAATTATGACTCCAAGAAGAGTGATGGCTTAAAATATGTATTCAAGTTTCCTACAGACGTATTTTTGAAAGATAAATGGACTCGTGCTATTCATAGAGATAATTTCATCCCCACAAATACGTCTGTGGTTTGTGAATAACATTTTACCGATTGTGAAATAATTAGGGAAGATAAAGTAACACGGCCAGACGGAACAGTATTAACGTGTAAAAGAGAGAGAGAGGCCTGAATTAATAGATGGATCATTTCCTAGAATATTCAAAAACCAGCCAGCATATTTATCAAAAGATTTACCAAAAAAGAGAAAAGCACCAGATGAAAAAAAAAGGGAAATTGAAACTACTAAAAAACACAAAGAAGAAGAACTTGCTCCCAAAAATAAAATTAAAAATTCCTCTGATTTTAAATCAAATTTTTCAAGGCACTACAAGCAAGAGTTAAGATATACAGTCATAAATGATGAAAATAAAATTTGCTTTGTTAAACTAAATCTTACAGAAAGTTCACCTTCAATTTTTCTATGTGTAAGTGTAAATCGAAGTTTAGATAGTACGATTCATGTTAAAGGTGTAGACATTACTAGAAACATTTTTAGAACGTTAGGCAATGAACATGAACAGTCTTGTAACTTGTGGTCAACACTTAGGACCATTCTTGAAACAGGAAACAAAGTAGCGATGAATCGGGTGGAAAGTTGTAATGAACAATTGAAATGTCACATAAAGACAGCTCAAGAGATTCTAAGTAAGTGTCAAACCTTGGAAATAACCGAAGAAAGCGATAAAATAAAAATAAAATATTTAGAGGAACAACTGAGCCTTATTCTAAATGAATCCCCTCGCTATTCGCCTAGGTTGATTATTTGGGCTTGCACATTATATTTTACTTATCCTGCCGGCTATATTGGACTAAGAAATACCAATGTCTTGACACTTTCCCACCATCGATATCTAAATACTCTTAAAATGAAATTAGGTACTGGCTCATCGGGACTTAGTAAACAGCAATGTGACTTCTTGGAAAAGAAAAAAGAAATGTTGGACGACAAAGAGTTAATTGTAAATGTATTATTAGATGAAGTTTATATACGTCCAGAAGCAACGTACAAAGGGGGGAAAATAGAGGATCTGGTAACGAAGGATGGTCATGCAGAACTGGCAGTAACAGTTCAAACATTTATGATTAGCTCAATTTTGTCAAAATACAAAGATGTTGTCGGCCTTTTTCCTCAGATGCATATGAAATCTGAAGATCTTCACCAGTTATTATTAAGTATTCTAAAGGCAATATCATTAATTGGGTTCCACATTGTGAGTATTATATCTGATAATAATAGAGTTAATCGAAAGATGTTTGAAATTTTATGTGGGGGACAAATGATACCATCAATAACTAATCCTTATAATGAAAGAGACTCAAAATTTCTTTTTTTATATACAGTTCACCTCTTCAAGTCAATCCGTAACAATTGGCTGAACCAACGTGACTCCCAACAAACGCTCATATTTCCTGAACCAGAGGTTATCCTGAAGCAGATAAACAACACAGATGACCATGACGACAACTCTACCTTGAACTTGCCCCAAAATCGTATGTGTGCAAGACTAAGCGACATTAAGAACATTCAAAGATTAGAGCAAGATAAATTGTTGAAATTAGCCCCAAGTCTGACAAGAAAAGTGCTTTACCCAACTTCCGTAGAGATATAAAACATTTCTTTGTGCTCAAAATTGTTCGATGAAAAAAAACATAGCTGCCTTAGAACTAGCCCAAGAAAATACAACAGGTACTTCTCAGTTTTTGACAATAATATCGACATGGTGGAAAGTTGTAAATACTAAAAGTGTAATCAGTGGAACTAAATTAAGAGACGTGTTTAGAGAACCAATCAGATGTGATGAAAGAAGAAGCCTAAAATTTCTCTGTTATTTTGGAGAGTGGCTTGATCGTTGGTCATATTTTAGTGGAATGGAATATAACAAACCAGGAAATGCACGGGGAAAACTTAGTTTGGAAACAAGATTTTCACTTAAGCACACTACAAATACATTAATAATGCTGTGTAAGTGCTTGTTAGAAACCATTGGAAATTTTTTCAAGTACGTGTTCCTAGGAAAATTTCTAAATGATGATATTGAATCTAGATTTGGACAATATCGTCAAACGAGTGGAGGAAATTATCACATAAGTGTAAGTGAAATTTTGGAGTCGGAAAGAAAAATAAAAGCACTATCTATGCTGAAAGTAAAATCTTCTAGAGCTGGCGAATTTTCAATAAGTGAAATTTGTATCGG
>CABFWO010003346.1:0-16450 GCA_902155825.1 Timema genevievae
TTAGCTCTAAGGCTCCACGTATATGTACGGGTTTGACAAAGTGAGCCCTGCACAAAAACGTATATTTACGGGTTTGACAACACCGGAATGTTGTCACACAACGTATATTTACGGGTTTGACAGTGAAAAGGTTAAATAACTGTTCTGTTCATTTACATTCATTTTATTGAAATTTACTATTATAGACTTTCGGTCCCTTTCCCCTACATTTTGAAAACATTTCAAGCGCATACATTTACAGTTAGAACCTGTTTGATGAGTGGATGCAAGGAGCTTTTTTTTAGCTTCACTCATTCTGCCAGTTATTTTACGTTTCTTTGGTTTTTTTTTATTATTACTGTCCTGTTCACTGCTCACTATTGCCTCTTCCATACTCAGAATACTCAAAACGCGAACACATAAGTTCAATAGTTAACTCAAGAAACAAATGATAAGTGAAAGTTAAACACAGTAGTGTTGCGAAACTTACATTCCCCCTTATTTCGTTGTTCCACATTGACATTCCTCCTTTTTCCCGTGTTGCCTATATTTTAAAACCTTCATAAAACTTTGACCAGAGCCTTTCTTGAAATCTACCCTAGCTTGCAAAAAAGAGCTTATTTAAAAGTACACGACAGCGTGCCAACCTAAAAAATTTAAAAAATTGACGTTCCCACTTTTTTCCGTGGACCCTTCAAGTGCAATGAAATTTATATTTAAACTAAATATTCCAAGCAAGAAAAGAGAAAAAAGTGGCTACTTACTAATAAGTCTAAATATTACAAAGAGACTAGAGCCCAAGCGGCAAAAGGAAACATTAAGTGTTCCATAAAACAATTTTACTTTCCAAAATAAATCTTCTAGTGAGAAATTACCGACGCCTACACTGAACGATTTTAATCACATAGTGAACGTGTTCAAACACCCAAACCCATAATAGGTCGTTTATATTTAAATATTTAACCAAATATAAAGAGTTTATTCTGTCATCCTGGAGCGATTATGTCTAAGTCCAGACCAGGACTTCTCGTGGAAGTGTCGGATTTAATAGTCCACCATGTTAGCTGAGCACCAGCTGTATATAGGTCTAGTTTATGGGAATAAGGGGGGAAATCTTCATATTAATAGTATAATACCACGTTGCGAACACGTGCTAGCAGCAAGGTTCTCTTGTTAACAACCGTCATCATCTTGACACTTCACATAGACACGTAGACTGGAACTCTGGTGAGTTGGCAGTTAAGATCGCGTGAGGTTCGTCTGTCGGCCGGCTAGGCCAATCAGCGTAGGTATAAATCACCTCGTTGAAGTGACTCTTCAAAGCACCTTTCATAGCTTTGTAAGTCTTCACTTCATCATAGAATTCGGTGCGAACTAGTCGGTCATGGAACTCGTGCTAAGCCAGAAGATACAATGAGTGAGTAAAGCACATATTTTAGACATAGTAAGGTGTTGTTAATCTTTGATATTGCAGGATGTCTATAAGTATTGCTTATTTGGGGCGGGTAGTATTATTGTAAATTAGCTAGCATTGCTAATGTTACATTTATATAAAGTTTTATACACTTTTTACTACAAAGAAATAATTTTGTTGCTTGTTTTAAAAATAGCAAAATATTTATATGGGCAGAAGACATGTATTGTCCCTCAATTTGAGACTAACCCGTATACTGTAGATTCAAATACACCACTGGTCTTTCTTTCAGAAAGGTATGGGTTATGCAATTTATTTCACTAAAATTGCAATATTCAAAAAAAGATTCTTCCATAAAAAACCAACCAAAATTTATTGGAACTTTAATTAGATAGATTTGTTGAATATTTTATGGTGAGTTATAGCCTTTCTTTTAGGTGAAAATAAAATAATTAAAAAAAATATTGTTTCTACATACAATATGTTGCTTAAGTACAATGTGTATTAAACTTTATTTGTCTCATCAGTAACTTTCTTCGTAATCTACTTGTATTTGAGGTTGCCATGTTTATCATACTCATTAGTGAAATATTAGAATAGTTTTTAAATCTATTACACAATCATTATTTTAGAAAATAATTGGGTCAAAAGTTATAACGTGGTTGTCTTATAACTCGAGTCGGACCCTTACCTTGAAACCCACGTTATATCCGGGGAGTGGTGTATGTTAATAATTGTAATGTGATAAGGAGGAGGGTCAACCGAGCAATATTCGAACCTTGATATCCCTGTCAATGGCAGTCTAGTCTATTGCCATAGTGACGATTTAGACCATTGGACCACCAAAGTGGTTTGGATTATTAGTTTCTATTGTAATTATTACATTAAAGTTAAATACTTTTTTATATTGTAATATTATGCTATACATAGATAGAGAACACTAAAGTTGAAACATACATGCATAAATACATACATACCATGTTGTTCCCTTACGGGATAGCAAGAAACTGTGCACAGAGCTAAAAAAAAACCTCCGTATTTGACCCATCCACACTTAATTTCTTCAAACTAACCTATATTTGCATACTCCCTTCGCTTCAACAACATTCATACACCGAGTCATACATACTCTTTTTTTTTAAACCTCTCAATGTTTCTCTATTTCCCATATTCATCTAAAAAATTTAGCCACGTCTTACATGGCCTACCCCTTCCTTTTGATCCACACAATCGACCTTATATATTTGCTTTGTCACTAGATCAATACTCTTCCTCTCAACACGCCCAAACCAACGTAAGATGCTTCTTTCACAATGGCCTATTAAGAGTCCCTTTTAAACCGTGCAATAAGATTGTACTTGTAAACACAAATGTGGTTCACAAGCTAAAATCATGTTAAGTAGAAACATATTGTATACGGAGGTTTATTGGATGGTTAATAAGGCTGATATTTAGGAACTACGATTAAATGTATACTCTTTTATTGTGAAGGGTTAAAGACTTTTAGCCTGTCACAAACCTAGTATTAACCTTTTGAAAACAATGTTTGACTATTATTATTTTGTCAAAATCTGTTTCAATACCTTCGGTTTACTATCAACTTTATCATCTAAGAGTTTCACAATTTTGCCACATTAGCACCTCATGCGTTTTCAATAGTGCCCTTTGCGTTTAAACACGGTGCCTATTTTAAAAACTGTGTTTTGTTGCATTTCAAATATTTTTTATCTGTAATTTGTTGCATAACCCTAGGATATATTCATATAACATTATATGATTGTTAGTATGTATAAAATAAAACGATCTAAAAATCTTCAATAGTATGCCAATCAATTGTAATATGTTATGCTTTATATGATTAATGGGTTCATTCGAGGAGATGATTTCCAAACTTCATTCTTCTACTTTTTATTATAGCTCTATATGTTGTGTTACAGAGCTGGAAGTCCTGCATCAGAATATGATAACAGAATTCTCCAAAACATTTTCATTTATATATTAAAATAAATGTGTGAAAATAGGTTGTCTTTCAAGAACTTCATACTTCCACAACATATACTGTCCCAATACTTAATTCTTCCACCCAAGGCATGCTCATGCCTAAACTTGATATATCCACAGCAGACATCCTGTTCTGCAGTGGCTAACTCAACCATAACTGCATTTTTCCACAGTATGTATGCTATAAGAAATGTTATTTAAACGAAGAAAGGTGATTTTGTTTTAAACATGTGGTATTTGTTTCGATTATTTCATATGATCAACTGTAAACAGTAAAATCACAAGCTTAGAACGTGAATGTTAGTTTCTAATGAAAAATTATGGACAGTGAAACAGTGTCTATACCACTACTTCCTTAAAAATCACGAAAGAGATGTCGTGACAAATCTAACTGTGAGAAGGATAAGCTGAAACAGAAGCGACAATTCCTTGAAAGTTTAATGTAACTTATTCATACATCAGAAATTAAGTTTTACTGGTGACTTTGAATACATTAATTCAATTTTAATATATGCCTAAGCCTTCTTTGGTGGCCGCTTGGTCTAACGCGCTACTCTCTTTAAGGACTAGACCGCCGAAGACGAAGAGACCAGGGTTCCATCCTGTTGGGTGCACTGAGGGTTTTTTCCTAAATGGTTTTACACTATCCCTCCACGCAAATTCTGGTGCATTTTCTCTAAATAAGGCCTTCCTAATCCCTAACTCATTAGAGTATTATTAGTACGTAAGCGTATAACCCGAACGGTTAGAAATATGTGGTGGTAAAAAAAACGCCTAAATTATGTTTGGTTGAGAGGGGAGTTTATAAAAGTGTAATATAGAATGTTTACTGCACCTCATCAATGCCTTGCTCTTAATTATATTGTTGTTCCTTAGTTTTCACAGACAAAAATCGAAAAAGTTGCCTAAATAATTAGAGCCCTGTTCTGAATGAATGCTTGATATTACAACAAATTTGAGGATCCAATCTGAGAGTGAAATTTTGGCAGATGTTTCTGATATTTGATCTGGTATCGCTATCATTACTATATATCTTTATAAATTATCTAATATAGTAAAAATATAACGATTTCCATCTTATGACTTAGTTAGAGTACGATATCCACCCCTATCCTTTCAAAAGGGTAAGAGATACCTCCGGTAATTCTACTAGTTCGGGTCGGGTCATTCCCTTCGCCGTCATTTTATTCCGACTAGCACAATCCAATATATGAGCGTTCACGCCTTCCGGTCAAATCGTCCACCAATATTTTTCTACAATCCTAAAGTTTGTAGATCTCTTCCCAGTGTGTCCTGCTAATAAGTAGTTATGATTTTCCTTTAAAATGTTTTCAACTTCTTTCTTGTATACTTCTAGTCTTGGTCCTTGGTGTGTCTTCTTGTATAACATTCCATCTAATGTAGAAAAATTGGGGTAGCTCTCTCCAACCCTGAAATTCTAAGTTCTGTCCCTGACTAAGCTTAAATCTGTCATTAAATCTAATGTATCAGCCCTTATTTTCCTGGATAAGTCGTCTGGATTCCCATTAGCTGTGCCTGGTCTATGTATTAGTGTACATTTATGCTGTATCATCGCTCTGGCAGATGGATGCTCGCCAGGCACCTCGCAGATAGCTATGACGCTCGCTATGGAGCATTTACCCGGCATATGTTCATATTGCTGTAAGATGCTGGCATGAGAGGTTAGCGAGTCGTGCTTCGTGTTATTGGAACATGTTTCGTGTTAAGTAACAATGTTGTCTCAGTCATCTGATGACAGTGATAGTGATTTATTTTTTAACAAAAATGTAGTTTGTGACAAGGAGAAAGAGGAGAAGCTATGGAGTGCACCCTTTGAATCAAGAACGCCATCGCCAAGGTTACTTACACCAGTTCTATAAAGAGCTCAAAAACTATCCAGAGAGTCTTTTCAGGCACTTAAGGATGTCACAACCGACCTTCTGTATATTTTTAATCTTATTTAACCAGAAATTGTGTGAAGGATACCAATCACAGCTCAAGTTTCGAGAAGCTTGGCGATGGTTGAGGCTCTAAAAACAAACTGATTTATTATCATCGTGATAGCGAGAATAGCAGCGCTAATGCAGGATAAATTCACCAATAAGGATGCCTAGATTGTTTCATCATCGCCACACATCCATGTACATATCTCGGTGATGTACCAGCAGCAAGGATGCAGCATAAACTTACCCTTAAAGTAAAGGCATGCCCACTTAAACGTAGTGTCTATCTTAACAATCTACTACTTGGATCTTTAAAACTAAAGAGAAATATGTCAGCAGCATGGTCAGTAACTATAGTAAAGGGATTTGCAAACAGATAGTATCTGTAGTGGGTCACTACCCAAATTAAAATGATTAATTCATGCTCCATCACTCTATAGTTCATTTCCACTCTTTTTAGTAGTCTTGACGGATAAGCTACAGGATGTTCTTTTCCTTTTATCTCCTGGCTTAATACACACCCTATTACGAAACTTGAAGTGTCTGTGCTTAGCAAAAATAGTTTACTTAAGTCCGGGTATAGCAAAACTGGCAAAGATGTCAAAATGTATTTTAGCTATAACATGGCTTATTCGCACTTTGTAGTAAATAAAAAAAGTGTGATCCTTCCTTATTAAGGTAGCTAATTGCGTAGCAATTTTAGCTTTGTTGGGAAAGAATCTTCTATAGAAGTTACTCACTCCTAAGAATTATTGGATTTCCTTGACATTTTAGGTGTATTGAAGTTCTTTACTGCTTCTACTGATTTAGGATCAGTTTTTACTCTTTCTGACGACAAAATTACATGTCCAAGGATCTTGGTTTCACTGATGGCAAAACGGCATTTATCTATTGAAAGTGATAGCTTAGCTTGTTTTGATCTTCTAGGATATTTCTTAGACGTTTTAGTTTTTGGTCAAATTCAACTGAGAAAATTATTATATCATCTCATTATGTCATTAACTTTGCAGGGCTTAACCCTCTTAAAACCGTATGTATTAGCCTTTGAAATGTTGCGGGTGACCCTTGTAGTCCGAGGGGTAATTTTATATACTTGTAAACCCCATTAGGCTTAATAAAGAGGTTTTAGCTTGGTATTATTCTCTCATAAAAACCGCTTGTTAAGTAATATAAAAAAATTAAGAAATTTCATTATCCTAACCTGTCAATGGCTTCTACAATATTTGGTAACAGGTAAACATCCGGTGTTGTTACTTTATTATGGGCTCCATATTTACAGAAAAATGATATTTCTGCTTGCCGCTTCCTGTCTTCTTTTCCACAATGACGATCAGTGAAATCCATGCGTCGTCTTTCGAATTTCATGCAACTATAAATCCTGAAGTTCATTGTTCTTCAATCATATGTGAACTAGCTCTTGCTGGCTCTGTGGTATGCGATACGCTCTCTATGTAATAGGCGATGAATTCCCTGTATGAATTATATGTTGCACAGTAGGCATTATCTGTAGATTGTTGCTATCTCTTGATATTTCCTCAAAACTATTTCTATTTCTCTTATGTTCAGTAAATAAATGCGCTGGTGTTTCTGAAAAGTCAACTTATCCTTTGACATTTTCTTTAACATATATTTGCACTATTTTCCCTTATCCCCTATACCTGGATATAGGTTTTCCAATTGCTTGTCTAGAAGTCGTAAGTCCTGATTTATAACTTCACACATCTTTTAATGTTGAACCTATGTCACCCTTGATTGTGTCATTGTCTCCAAGCACATGAAGTTCTCCTACCTTGTGATATTTGGGAAACTCTACATTAGCTTTGCCAAAGTTAGACAAACCTTCCGGCACTTTTTGTTGACACTACGTCATCACTATCTTACTTATGCTGCGTTGTACAAAACTGGTTAATTATTTAAATAGTAATCAGTGAACAGTGTTTCGACTAAAAAATATATTTTTCCCCCTTAAACCCTACTAGTAGTTTAACTAAAACTTTATTGAAGCAAGTATTTAAGCTTTCATACTTACTGGCGTGAGAGGGTATGCGCATGTGCATGCAAGCACCGCCATTATGCTTGTGTTCTTGTGAGTTAGTCTTTTGTCGCGTCTTGTTTTCTGCTCAAGAACAAAACCTACAGTTTATACAAACCAGTTTCCGTACGTGGAACAATTATGCGGGCTATCCCAGACAAAATAATTATATTTATCTCACGTTCCAAAAGGTTGTGTGGTTAAAATAAAAAGAGGTTTGGTCTTGAAGAACGATTTTTGGAAGGGACGCGTCGGCAAAGTTCTGGTGGCCATTTTTTGTCTCGTTGAAAACGTGTGCGGTGTGCGATATAAAAATATCAGAAGAAATATCTACAAGGCATATGACAAAATTCAACAGAGATAACTTTTTAGCGTGGAAGTTTCAAGTTACACAAATATTAGTTTCGTGCAGGTTAATCGATTTGGTAGAACTTGCCAGAAAATTCTGTGGACAGTGGCGCCATTTCAGAAGTAGTGAGCTCGTGTTACTAACAAAATGCCAAAGTAACGGATGTAATATCCCCGTCCATCGAACCCAAACAATTACGACCATTGATAACAAGCAACACAAAAGAGCAAATGTAGCTCAAGCTAAGTCAGATTTACGAACAGAAATCAGATTCAAACAAGTTTATTTTAACACAATGATTCCATGAACAGCGCATGGACCCGGGAGATTTAATAGTTAAATATGTTTCAAAAATCTAAAATTTGGCACAGAAATTGAAATATATTAGTCAAGTATTGGATGAAGTGACAATTATGACAAAGAGACTCGGAAGTTTATTGTCAAAATATAATGCTCTGAAAATAGCATACGATAGTGTGCCAGAACAAAATCAAACAGTGAACAATTTGATGGAGAGACTTATTAAAGGAGAAAGCCGTCTCAAAGCAGATGAAGAAGCGAATCACGCATTTGCCGCCATTAATTTTGGTGACAGGAAAAAGGCCGCGAAATAGGGATAAAACTATGAATAACAAAGAATAAAAACAAATTCGATGGAGAATGCTTTTATTGCGGAAAGAAAAGTGATTGCCGTAAGAAAACCCGTGACAAGCAGAAGAAAGCCTCAGTCATTAGAAACATCATCAAACGGATGTGCATTCATAGCAACAAAAAAATTAAGGGAATACTATCTTACCGTCTAGAGAACAAGTACATAAACTACTGAGCCTTGATACAAGTGAAGTCTGGTTTACTGATAGTGGCACTTCAAAACACATTACTTACCGGCGAGATTGGTTTGCAAATTTTCATCTATCAAGTGGTCAAATAATTCATTTGGGTGTTAATGGTACCTTTGAGGTTAAAGACACTGGAAAAGTCCAAATAAAAACACTCGTACGCGGGAAAT
Source organism: Timema genevievae (assembly GCA_902155825.1). Taxonomy (NCBI): domain Eukaryota; kingdom Metazoa; phylum Arthropoda; class Insecta; order Phasmatodea; family Timematidae; genus Timema; species Timema genevievae. Next base: position 8,728 of record CABFWO010003346.1, read on the forward strand.
GGGAAGATACAACTATTGAAGACGTCTTTTATGTTCCTAAAATACGTAGAAATCTTTTTTCGGTTGGTGTTGTAACGTCAAAGATTTTTTAGTATATTTCAAAGGAAAAAGTGCGGTTATCAAAAGGAACAATCAAACGTTTGCATACTGTGCAAAACAAAACAACGACATTTTCAGAATGTTTTTCCAGGTTAAGAACTCATTTGTAAATCCTCAATAAGTCTCCACAACAAGTCTCAAAAGATGGCACGAACATGTCGGTCATGTGAATAAAAGAGTGAGATGATGAAACAGGGTGCTGTAGATGGGGTGACATTGAGTGACGTGAAAGATTTCTTTTGTGAGCCTTGTTTGATTGAAAAATCTCATAAATTACCTTTCAAGAATACGGCTGACCGGTCAAATTATAAGCCAGGAGAATTTGTGCATTTGGACGTGTGTAGACCATTGCAAGTGTGGTCTATCAGAGGTGCGAAGTATTTTGTGAGTTTCATTGACAATGCTTCAGGATAAAAACATGTATACTTTTTTCAACTCAAGAGCTATGTTTTTGATCGATTCAGGGAATTCGAAATGATGGTATCAAATAAGTTTGTGAGAGCCATGAAAGTGCTGCACACGGACAACGGCAGTGAATATTGTAATCAAAATATGATAACATATTTAGTTTCCAAAAGTATAAAAATGGAAATTGAAAATCAGAACGTAAAAATCGAACAATTGTGGAAAGTGATAGCACCATGTTGAGATCAAAAGATTTACCACTAAATCTTTGGGCTGAAGCAGTAAACACCACGGTTTACTTGTTGAACCGAACAACGTCCAAAAATAATACAAAGTTAACACCATATGAAATTTGGAACGGAAAGAGGCCAGATGTCTCCCACTTACGTGTTTTTGGGTCAGTTGCATATATGAATATTCCAACCCAGCTGAGAAAGAAATTTAATCCTAAGTCAAAGAAAGGAATAATGGTTGGATATGAGCATGATTCAACAAATTACAGGGCTCACAATCCAATAGAGAAAATGGTCTTTGTCCCTAGCGATATCGTATTCAACGAACAAGATTCAAACCCATTGTCAATGAAATTTGGTGATGATGAATATTTTTTGTTACCAAAAATTGAAGTATGTGAAGAAGACTAAATACAGTCTGAGATCAGTGACAATGAATTCCAAGACTTGTATGACGAAGAAGTCAAAGAATCAGCTGATGAAGAGGTTGTTAAGCCGGATAGAGTCCTAATTCAACCAACTAGGTCTCAGGGATCGTCAAAACAGCAAACCACCGAAAAGACATGAAGTTATTTTCACTGAGCACACTATAAATTCATATTAAGAAGCCATACAAGGATCTGACAAAACAAAGTGGTTGGGAGCAATATTGGAGGAATTGCAATCACATGAAAAAAATTTAACTTGGCAAGTTATTAAAGGAGACCAAAAGAAGAAGTTGATTGATTCAAGGTGGGTATTCAAGATTATGCGTGATAAAGATGGAGTGATGCGATATAAAACACGTCTTTTCACATGGGGATTTCAACAGAAACATGGTGTTTACACTGAAACTTTTTCACCGGTCATCAGATATGATTCTCTGCGAGTTTTCTTGGGTATGGTAACCCAAAACAACCTTGATCTCATCCAGTTTGACGTCAAGACTACTTTTATACATTGTGCTCTCAAGGAGGAGCTCTTCATGGTGATTCCAGAGGAATTGACTGTCGATTGTGATAAAAGTGAAGTGATGTATGAATTGAAAAGTAATTATAAGGTGTAAAGCAGGATGCTCGTTGTTGGAACGAAAAGTTTACTCAGTTTTTTCAAAAGTTCAATCTAATACCGAGTGAAGCTGAAATATGTATTTATACTGGTATGGTTGATGGCGTGATAGTATTTTTAGCCTTGTTCGTTGATGATGGACTCATAGCATCAGAGTCAATCAAAGCGTTGGAATCTATTGTAAAAGAGTTCATTTGAGATTACAATAGGTGATGCAAGTTGGTTTGTAAGCTTACAAATAGAAAGCGATCCAATCAACAAAACAACGTGAATCCACCAAAGTGCTTATGAACAAATGACTATTGAAAAGTATGTAATGAATGAAGCACAAATTGTAAGAGTGCCTGCTGACCCACACGCAATATTATATCCAATAGTTGACGAAAATGCAGTAACAAATGTTCCACAGAGAGAGGCAGTAGGTTCTCTTATATTCTTGACAGTTGTATCACGTCCAGATTTTGCGTTTGCTGTTGGTGCAGTGAATAGATATATAATTAACCATGGTTGTGTTCATTTGAATACTGTGAAAAGGATCTTTAAGTATTTAAAAGGCACTTTAGATTTGGGTATAACGTACAAAAGCAGCGAGAGAGGATCCAGTCTGGAAGGCTACTGCGATGCCGATTATGGAATGAATCTAGAAACACGTCGTTCAACTACGGGCTCTATTTTTGTATTTGCAAATGGGACAGTTCGCTAATTCTCTCAAAGGCAAAGGAGCGTAGCTATCAGTACAACCGAAGCCGAATATTTAGCGAAAGGAGATGAGGGTAGCACGGAGGAGATATCAGAGGTCTATAGATCCTGCTGGTCGTGGACTGCTCCTCAATGGGTATAGACGAAAAAAAGAAGAATTTGAATCCACTCTGGTGACGGTGAAGAGAGAAATCTGGGAGCGATATGTGCAGGAGGAATTGAGAATTAACGCATGGGGAATACCGTTCCAAATAGCTACAGGAAAGTTAAGGCCTCCAACAATTATCTCGACACTAAGCAAGCCTGGGGGAGGATTTACATCAAACTGGAAGGAATCAGTGAGGCTGCTGATAGGTACCCTATTTCCAGACGAAGACGGAGAAGACGACGAAGGACAATTGATGGCTAGACAGGATATGACGAGTAGGTACGACAATTATGAGGTGACAGATCCAGTAACCCAGGATGAGGTAATAAGACTTGGGGCTGAAATGAAAATGAAGAAGGCACCTGGGCCAGATGGGATCAGGGTGGAGGCCCGTGGACTTAGAGGTGAGGAGGAGAGTGGCACTGTATTGGATAAGGAAGAGGGATATGGAGAAAGTGGCTAATCTCACGAGAGCAGGGATAACAACGAGACTTCAGGTCAGGAAATATCTGGAAGAGGAGTGGAAAGACGAGTGGGAGTGGAGCAAAATAGGTAGAATAACGTATAAGATATTTCCAAGCGTTGTGGAACGGTTGGGAATGGAGTACCTGCAGCCCTCTCCAGGTTTGATACATTTTATTACAGGGCATAGTCCATATAAGGCCGCTCTCTTCGATAGACGACTGATGGATACAGGAATTTGCGATTGTGGTAGGGAGGCGACGCCGGAACACGTCGTGCTGGAGTGTATTGAGACTTTGGAAGATACCTACATATACAGATACCGTTGCAAGCGAGCACGGTTTATCACATACTGCGTGACGTAGACTGGTGGAGTCTCCTGGATACAATCGCGGATATTGTGTCCAAATACGAAAGAGATAAGTACTTAACTGCAATGAAAAATAGAGGACAAAATAGACTGGTCAACTTAAGACAAGGGTACAGGACGGAGAGCGACAGGGACATGACAGTAGACAGTGACGCTACAACAGATATGGATGACACATAACGGTACGACTGAAATAAGTCAACAGGTGAGACAAAGATAAAGTGAATTATCGGCTGGCTGGGTAGAATGTGGTGGGGATCTCCAGGCAAACCGGAGCCTAGCTGAGTGAAGGAGTGCTCTATGGATTCCAATAGTGTGAACTGCTGATGAACTGGAGGGCACCTCGATACCAGCTAGGGAGTAAAAGATAACAACATCTTCAGACGGGAGAATCAACCCCTCACTCATAGGGTCCAGCCCACTTGGCGACAAATATGTGATGCTGGGCTGGAGCTGTCAGGCATCTGGTCCGTCCACCGATCCATCGGATGGCTGCTCTCAGTTCAGAAAATAGATCGGCGATAACAACCGAAAGAGCCTGCAGCCAACTATAAGAAGGATTTGTATTTAGGTTAAGTTAGTATTAAGTAATTTTATAAATCTTTAGGTTAAGTTAGTTATAAGTCCATAGGTGGTGATATTGTTGATAGTTAGTGGAGCAAAATCTCTGGTAGGGCGCCTCCCAAGGTGGCGGGGAGGGGGATGCCCACCCCCGCTGGGGCTCTCGTCGATCTGTGGACTATTAGATCCAGAGTTCGGTGGGACACCCAGCGGGGCAGAGTACCGGGGGCGTAATATACCCGAGGCGGACCGACTAGTAGGATAGATATAGGAAAGAAGGGCAAACAGGACTTTTAGATTTAAGTGTTTATTCTAAATTTATTATTGTATTTTTAAAAAAGAAAAAGAACATAGCTAAAAGATGTAGTGTTAATTCAAGATGTAGATCTAGGTCCCGAGCTACAAGCTAGGAATCTGGATAAATAGTGTAAATAAATAAATAAATTTAAAAAAATATTTAGCGGCAGCCTCCGCTGCAAAAGAATCCATGTGGCTGAGACAGCTACTTAACGATATTGGATGTTCATGTAATGTTGCAACTGTTATGCATGTCGATAATCAAGCTGCGATTCAATTGGTAAAGAATCTGGTATACCACAAACGTACTAAACACATTAATATTAAATACCACTTTATTCGTGAAAGAGTAAACGAGTGTGAAATTGAAGTGAAATATGTTTTTACCATACTTCAACGTGTTGATATGTGTAGGAAGGCATTGCAATGAGATCGTTTTTCCAACTTATGTGAAATGTTGGGACTATTTTATACACTGTAAAGCACTCAAACGGCGAGAGTATTGAAGCAAGTATTTAAGCTTTCGTACTTACTGTCGTGAGATGGTATCTGCATGTGCATGCAAGCACCGCCATTACGCTTGTTCTTGTGGGCTAGTCTTTTGCCACGTCTTGTTCTCTGTTCATGAACAAAAACTACAGTTTATACAAACCAGTTTCGATACGTATAATAGCGTGGAACACTTATACGGGTTACCCCAGACAAATACAATTATATTTATCTCAAGTTCCAAAAAACTTTTATAATCTTTCTGGTGCCTGAACACATCATCTCAGCAACATTCAAATATATTGTAGCCCGATCATTTTAGTAACGCATAAAGGGTTCATTACTTACTTATTTATAGCTAGTTTTGTTCTTACGGTATCTTACTCAGACGTCCCATTTAGATTAAGAACATCATCTAACTGCAGTTTCTGTATTGATATTTCCACTATTGCTTAGTACGTAAACAAAATCAAGTCCAATAATAAAGTAATTTTTAATGATTGTCCTATCATCTCAAACTTTAATTGCTACCTGATAGGCTACCTCCCCTTGTTATCCCTCCCTTCGGCTTCGGGGGAAACTGGTTGATGTCATGATGATGGTGACGTCGTGGTCAGACACGTGGGGGTAGGGGTAGGAAAAAGGCCAGCGAGAGTGTTCCGGCAACGTTAGTCGCGGTGAAACAGAAGGATGTTCCAGCAACGTTAGTCGTGGTGGAACAGAAGGATGTTCCGGCAACGTTAGTCGCGGTGGAACAGAAGGATGTTCTGGCAACGTGAGTCGTGGTGGAACATAAGGAAGTTCCGGCAACGTGAGTTGCGGTGGGAGGTAGGGTGATTTGAGAGAAAGGGTTAAACAATATTGCTCTTTCGTAACATAAGACAATTTAATAGCTCTTTCAAACAGGTGGCGCACCCAGATTGGATAGCCACTTTCCGACTGGCCGAGGCTGACTGACCGCTTCTGACATCACATCACATCACATCACATTAGCATGCTCTGATGCGGCCTGAAGGGGAGCACAAGAGCAAGTTCCAACACGTACCGACCAATTGGTCACAGTGTCTGGTTTCGAATCCTAGAACAGACGGGTTGTCGCATTCACGAAGTTTCTGAAACAAATTAAACAAATTATTAATATTGGTGGGGGGAAACAAAAGTGTGCTTGAGAACCGAATAAGGGTTTTTAGAGTTACGTGTGGAGACACTACTCTATGGGGGGCTGGGTGAAAGCCTGCCAAACCACTGTTGACACATCTCGATTATCCGAGCAGGGCTTTGGGACGTCAATGACACCCTCCAGGGTCGATGACGTAATTCCCAAGCCCCTGGATAAGAGGATTGGTGGCACCGGGAAGTCTGACGTAGAAGGACTGCGCCAGCTTCTGAAAGTGGTCCTTGATGGTAGGCATATCCAGGTTGCGGTGCAAATTCACATTCCAAACATACCAAGGTACGTTCACAATGATCCTCAGATACGCTCTGGAACGCTTGCATCCTCCTCATATACGTGTCCGCCAGGTGACTCCAAGCGGGACACGCATAGTCGAGGATCGGTCTGAGCAACTGCTTGTACAGTGTCAGACCGTTCCTAGTAGACAAGGCGCTACGCCTGTTAAGCAGTGGGCCTAGGACTCCCAGCCTTTGTCTCGCCTTGTTTAGTCGCTCGATGCAGTGTAGTCGCCAGGTCAGCTTGGTGTCCAGTGTAAGTCCCAATTACTTAACACTGTCCGCCCATCTGATCTGCTCTCCGAACAGCTGGAGTGGGAAAGGCCTGTAGAACTTTCTTTTCCATGTGAAGAGCACTGCGGTGCTCTTCTCCACGTTAATATTTGTTCTCCATGTGGTCAGCCATCTCTTTAACTGCGTCAGGTGCGTCTGGAGTCGCCTCTCCACCAGCTGCCCTCACCACTACTCCGCTACTAGAGCCGTATCGTCCACATACAGTGCCAACTTGGTGTCTGGGGATTTTGGAATATCGTTCACATAGAGACTGAAGAGCACCGGGCCCACAAGGGAACCCTGCGGCACTCAAGCCCGTATGCTTCTGACTTGGGATATGGCGTTCCCAAAGTTAGTGGAGAAGGCGCGGTGGGAAAGATAAAATTGAACAACCTTAACTAGGTAGAAGGGCAGGTTCAGGGAGAGGAGTTTGAAAAGGAGACCTTCGTGCCAAACACGGTCGAAGGCCTTTGCCACGTCGAGAAAACCACACCAGTCAGCCTGTTGATGTTGAAGTTCCTCGTGACCTGCTCCACGAGCCGGACGAGTTGATGAGACGTGGCGTGTCCCACCCGAAAGCCGAACTGCTCGTCCACCAAATACCCGCCTCACGAACATGTCGGGTCAGTCTCGTCAGTAGAAGTCTCTCGAACAACTTGCCCAAACAGTCGAGTAAGCTGATCGGTCAGTAAGACGAAGCTAGGGGTGAGTCCTTAACCAGTTTATGAAAACAGAGGACGTTTGCATGCTTACAGAGCTCAGGGAAGTTACTCAGGAGCAATACGGCGTTGAATAACTCCACGAGGAAGTTAATCGCCTCCAAGGGAAGCTTTCTGAGGACCGCGTTATTGATACCGTCGCGTCCGGGGGCCTTGTTTAGTCTTAGAGTGGCTAACACCCTTGACATTTCTGTCGCCTCCGTGGGTTCAGGTTCATCCAAGGGTCTGTACGAGACCGCACTGATGACCTGAGCCACGTGCGCAATGTGCACCGGGTCTGACGGGTCGTCAGTCGGTACAAATTGTGCCTCTAAGTGCTCAGCGAGAGCATCGGCCTTCTCCTGGTTGGAGTTGGCCAACCCGTTACGACCCACAAAAGGCGGCCTTTGTGCGGGGACCCACATCAAGTTCCTCGTCATGCACCACAGGGACCTGTCCTGTACGCACAGGCTCTCAATCTTGTCCTCCCAGA
>CABFWO010003346.1:17043-27227 GCA_902155825.1 Timema genevievae
GGTGCTTAGCGTTGAAGTCACCACCGATTAAAACAGGCGTGGTACCTTGAAGCAGCACCTCCATGTCAGCCCTCGTAGCCCGGTCGAACCGGCGGTAAGGAGGGAAGTAGATGGAAATGTGTAGCACTGGGCCGGTAAAGGTCACCAGTTGGATAGCCGTTGCTTCCATGTGTTGGAGGGGAGGAAGCGAGATGACGTGATGGTCAAGGCCCCTTCGGACCAGGACCACCGTCCCACCCCTTCCCACATCCCCCGCTCGGTCTCTCCGATGGCAGATGAACTCTGCTAACGAGAACCTCATTGCGGAGCGCAAGTGGGTTTCTCCCAACAACATTACATCAACACGATGCTTTGCCTGGAAACTTTCGAGCTCAGCCTTCTTCCCCGCGACTCCGTTGGCGTTCCAGAGTGCGACCGTGAGCTCCTTCAGCACTGGTGGTCCTCTATTCGGGTGTACCGCCATGGGAGACCAGGTAGAGGATGATGTGCTCCATGACCAGGTGGCTACGGTTACTCCTCGGAGACTCCTGGACCTTCCTCAAGAGACTCTATGAAAAGTCCCATGGATCCAGTCCCGGAATTCCCTTGAGAAGCTCAATACGAATTTTGAGCTTTCCAGCATCATCCTCAGGGGTAGGGTTGGGTGGGGGTGGCAGGGTCGACAGGGGTAGGAGTAGGGAGTGGTAGGAAAGGGTTGGAAGGGTGCAAAGGTGTGGTGAGAGAGGTGCGGGGGAGGGGAGGTTCGGGATTAGGAGAGGAGCGGTCTTGGACGGGTCCTCGACCGAGAGGGAAGAACCGGATGCAACCGGTTCTGGTAGGGTGGCTTTGGCAGGTACCTCAGCCTGAGGTGGAGGGGTTGGTCTCCCTGACAGCGCACTGGCGAAAGATTGCATCAGTGGCTTTGGTTTCGGAGCTGGAGTCACGGTCACCTTTCGTACCGCAACGTGCCCCGAGGGCTTTTGGCCTTCGCTTAGGCCATCCGACCTCCCTTCTTGAACCTTGGAGGCCCGCACAGTCCCCACCGCCCGCAAGGACTTGTACGTGGGACAACCGCGCCACGCCGTTATAATAATTATGTGACCCCCTAGCTATATGATACCATGTACATTTTATTTCAAGACCCTTATTTGTGGAAGTTGATTTGGGTTGTACGAGACTTGGATAGTTAGCCAGCTAAACACTTCAACCCTTCAAGGCGGAACACCAAGGTGGAGCCTCTGGATAGTGAAACACAGCCACCCCCAATGGATCAACCACAAGTAGCGGTATTAATCAATCAGCGCTTCTTCATACTTCTCATCAGCATGACCTCCTAACGCCAGATTACTCGACAGGCAAAAAGTCGAAAGACTCGGTCCCCGCCGCATGATACACCAATGGCCCCAAGGGCAAAAACCCAGTTTTCAGATAAAGCAATATCAACAACTATAGGGAGTGGCCCTAGCCTCAAACAAGAATACAATAACTTACAGCTTATAATCTCACTAAACACGTGGCGAACCAAACAGCCTAAGAGAAAAGGGGGAAAATAGAACATGAAATAATACTTTCTAAATTCCTATAATTCTTACCCAAGAGAATACCTAACAATTAACCTGACGTTTACGGACCCCTTAGATTTAAAAAATTATACATATCTTTACATATGGTTAGCAACAAACCCAATATTTACCTTCTTTTTTTTCCACATGAAACATTATCGTCAATATTAACCTTCTCTTTCCCTTTAAAAAATAATTAAAGTCAACAATTAACCTTACGTGTTCCCACTAGGCTTAGGAGGAAAGATCATTAACTTAAAAATACATAAAGAAATACATCTCACGCAATATCCTTGTTTTCTATCTCCACTTTCTTTAGATGACTGACGTGGGCACGTCGGGTTTGGTCAGCATCCTCCGAATGTTGAAGCAAGACGGTAACCGGAGTTAAAAATTCTTAACCAACCATGGGCCACCCTATTTGGGTGAGAACTTCGCAGAGATCCTGTTAGCTGCTGAGCTAAGGGGAAAATTGCTGCAAAACACCTTGTCATTAACAGATACGTGAACAGGACTACGGCCTTGGTTGTAAGCAGCGGCCACTCTAAGTTTGTATCTCCGCAAATTACGAAAGGCAAGTTCACATCTTTCGTAATAGATAGAGTTCCCAGCATCCCCAACCAAGGGATCCACGTCCCAGAAAGTCAACAGGGGATGATTCAATTCTCGACCCAGCAAAAGGGATGAAGGGGCGCACCCAGTGGATTCGTGAACAGCCGAATTGAAAGTAAGAGAAATAAAGTCCAAATCTTTATCCCAGTTAGGCTGGGTACTATTGTGATAGATAGTAAGAGCAATATTCAAATTCCTATTAAACCTCTCTACCTGGTTAGGAGCAGGATAGTGGGCACTAGTAGTCACACGTTTAATGCCCCAAGCGAAGCACATAGTTTTGAAGTTTTTTGATCGGAAGCAAGGCCGTTATCGCTCATAAGTTTCTTAGGGGCACCAAAAATTGCCCAGATCCTTTCAGAAAGAGCCTTCACGGTCGTTGATCCCTTCATGTCCCTAAGGGGGATAATGACAACAAATTTGGAGGACCCATCGATTAGGTTAAGGATACAGGAATTTCCCATAGTGGAGAGAGTGACGGGGCCGACAAAATTAATAAACACAGTATCCCATGGCTTATGAGCGATATCTGCATAATGCAGCCCATAGCGCGTGTTGCGTGGGGGTTTAGCCCCGTGACACTAATCACATTTCATAATCCACTCTCTAACATCACGATACATACCGGGCCAATAAAACTCTTGCCCAGTCTTCCTATGGGTTTTAAAAATGCTCAGATAGCCTCCAAAAACAGAGTCGTGAAAATATTGTAAGATTATGCTCCTCAATTTTACGGGAACAAACACTTTCCTGCCCTTGCCGTTCTTCCCTGCAACGCACAACTACCCTCTATGAAGGGTAAAGCCCTCCACAGGAACGCCATTACCCAGATTATCAATAATATCTCTACAATATGGGTCATCCTGTTGATGCTGAGCCAATGAGACGAATGATTCCGGAATCGTACTGATATAGTGCACAGAAGGTGGTTTGGGAGCAGAGAAGATAGGGAACAATCCCTCGTTAATGCGAGACAGGACATCCACCACAACGTTGTATTTGCCTGAGATGTTCCGTCCTAAACTTGAACTGAGATAACCGACCAATTTTCCCCAATTGTTTCGGATGGTTAAACACCCAGGACAAGGTTCTATTGTCAGTATACAGTACAAACTCACGCTGCTCCAAATAGTTGGCAAATCTCTCAATGCCGAATAAGCAGGCAAGGCATTCCTTTTCATAAGCACTGTACCTCTTTTGGGGGTCGGTTAATGCCTTACTATCAAAAGCGATGGGCATAAGGCCTTCCGAGTGACGCTGGCAAAGAACAGCTCCAAGAGCATAGGCAGAGGCATCGACCTTCAGTTCAAAAGGAAGAGAAAAATCGGGAATTTTGAGGACTCTAGGAGAAACAAGGGCTTTCTTGAGTTGAACAAAGGCCCTACTCTGATCACCTCACCAATTAAATGGCACATCTTTCCTCTTTAAGGCATTCAAGGGGGCAACCACCTCCGAAAAGGATGGAATAAACATTGCATAGTACGCGCACATCCCCACAAAACGTTGAACCTGTTTCAGGTTCTTCGGAACAGGGTAGTCAACAATGGGTAGGACGCCCTCCGGATTTACAAGGATGTTGCTTTGTGAAATTACGTACCCCAAGTACTTAAGTCCGTACCCCAGGTTACATTGTCAGGGTTAACGGTGAGTCCCGCCTCACGTAAGCGTTGAAGGACTAACCTAACGTGTTCTTTATGCTCAGACAAGGACTGACTATATATACAAATGTCGTCTAAATAGTTGAACACGAACTTGAACTTAAAATCTGACAAAATGTGGTCAAGAACCCGACCAAGCGCCGCCCCCCTAATTCCCAGGGGAACCCTATTAAACTCATAACAACCCCAAGGAGTAACAAAGGCAGTAAACTGTTTAGAGTTCTCAGTAAGGGCACATTGAAGAAAGCTAGCGTTGAGGTTTATTAGACTATAGACCTTAGCCCCCCCCTAAATGTTAAAAGGTACTTTCAATGGTGGGTATCGGGTAAGGATCAAATATAATTTGTTTATTAATCTTCCGGTAATCAACAATCAATTTGTGGCCTCCATATTTTTTGGGGATAGTGAAGGCTGTAGTAACAAAAGAAGAACGAGATGATCTAATCACCTCCTTATCAAGAAGATCCTGGAACAAATTTCTAATTATTTCTAATTTGGGGAAGGGAGCAAGAATATGGAAGAGATCTAATGGGATGATAGTTAGACAATGTAACATTCAAAACCATTTACAGTCATTTTCTGGAAAAGTGAGGCCCCTACTTCGACCGAAGGGACACTGATGTGCTATTTAAATACTTTAAAATATGAACTCTTTTAAGACCTCCTTTATGCCTTTTCATTCTATTCTACTTTGCATTATCAATGACTAATTAATACAAATGCCTTTAATACTTCCTTTGAATTCATTTATTTAGCTATATATTACTTTTAAAACTGGATTTTATCTTTATCATGTTCTCATATATTAGATAATTCAAGTGACTTTTATTACTGGTTATGGTACTAAATCAAAGTCATATTAGGTAGCAATATGTTAATTTTGTAGGTTTCAAAACACTACACAAGCTAATAATGTAACAATCTCATGTTTGGCTAGACTGGAGAGGACAGGGAGATCGAGGTTATAATCTTCTTCGGGTGAACTGAGAATGTTTTTCCTAAGTGGTTGTCCACTCTCCCTCCAAGCAAATGCGGGTTCACTTACTCTAAACTTGTCCTTCCACAGCCTTAACCTATTAGCATAGTCTAATTTGTATCATCATCATCCTCCATTACTGTTTACAGCCTTTGGGCGGTTCAGTTTCCATCAGACCACCACTCTTATTCGCTTGTTCACGCTCCCTCAGCAATACCTTGGTCTTCCTTCAGGTCATGTTTCAACTCCAATACTACCCTCGGAAATCTCATACGGTGCTAAAAAAAATTTTAGTAGTGAGAATTATCTTTCCTGTAATTGTGTATTTATTCTTCACTGCACCATTCATCTCAAATGAAATCTTATTTAAAGTGATTTTAGTACATTATAAGTACTAATATTCAATTTAATATAATGTATTCTAAATTATATTTTACCCGCCTCAGTGGCGTAGTTAGCTAACGCGCTAGTCGTGTTGAGCTCAACCGTCGAGGACGGGGAGATCGAGGTTCGAATCTCGGTCGGGCGAACTGGGGATGGTTTTTCCTAAATGGTTTTCCACTCTCCCTCCACGCAAATGCGGGTTCACTTCCTCTAAATTCAACCCTCCCAATTCCTAACCCATTAGCGTAATTAGTACTTAAGCGTATAACCCGAACGGGTAGTAAGACGCGGTGCTAAATATATTTAAATGATATTTTGTATAATGCTGTTCCTTTCTTTCAGTGGTGGCTCTTCAGAGCCATGGGTCGTTCTCTGCAAAAGAGAAAAGTTAGGTTTTCACCAAATTGTAGAAAATATTTAAGTCTCTCTAGGCCAATAATTGCATTACTTTTAATATGTATATAACAATAATAATATAGTACTAACTAGTCCCTGAACAAAATTTGGAATAAAAATATACATAAAAAAATACAAATTTAATAAAAATTAGTAACAAACACTGCATACAGTACTTTTAAATTCATTGTCAAATGTTTGACATAAATATCAGCTCTCAAAATTTTCCTCCTCTCTTTTATAAAAAAATGGACCCACATCTGACATATGGACTAAGTTGAGTTGTTATGTTTTATCAACCAATTTTTTTCATGATGTTTGAAGTATTATTTTCTTCGTTTGATGAAAAAGAAAATGTTGGAATAGAAAACTAAATGTTTAAAACACTATTTCATGGCTGTTTACAACATGTTTAAAGAAGACCGAATGGGTGTTTACATCACGGAAGGAAAATAGGCCCACGAGGGGAGTATCATTAGAAGGAAAACAACTGAAGAAAGTGGAAGGTTTCAAGTACCTGGAAAGTGTGGTAGAGGAAAGAAGGGGGAAACGAGCAGAGACATTTTACAAAAGAGTCAGAAGCCTGATTTTGAGTAGAGATGTGACGCAGAAGTACAAAGGGGTGCTGTACAGGACATACTATGTTCCGATATTGCAGTACGTATCAGAAACCTGGCTAATGAAGGAAAGAGATAAGAGCAGGATACAGGATATTTCACTTAGGCCTTTGGGTGTGTTCACTATCGTTCGCCTACCAAAAGTGTACTAGATGTGCCTATACTCAAACTTTACAGTTGAGAATGTTCTCCAAAACATTATTTACATATCCAAAGCTGCTTAGTATTAATGTATATATATAGGATCCTGAATACAAAATGTTAAGACAAATCTATAAGAAAAATCTAAATTTGTCCATGATTCTAACATTTCCAATAAAATATTTCATTGCTCAAATTTAACAGAAATATACAAACTACAATTTACGTAGATGAAGTAACCTAGTTCCCTAATATCTAAAGTCATTTCTGAACTAATTAATGTGAATAATTTATTACCCACCTCGGTGGCTGCTCGGTCTAATGCGTCAGTCATGTTTTTAGACTAGACTGCCAAAGACTGGGAGATTGAAGTTCGATCCCGGTTGGGTGCACTGAGGATGGTTTATCCTAAATTGTTTCTAACTCTACCTCTCCATGCAAATGCAGGTGTACTTCCACTAAATTACACCTACCTCATCCCTAACACAGTTTAATTAGTACATAGGCGTATAACCCTAACGAGTAGTTAGATGTGGTGCTCAAAAAGAATTTGCTTTATAAGCAGCCAAGAGGAATAATTTTGAATAATAAAACAAATTAAAGAGAAATTACGACCATAAAATAATTTATCTTACGTAAATTCGACGAGTATTACATGCTTCCAATAAACAAGCCAGCCAATAGTGGCCTATCTAGCTGGAGCAGGCGATTATATTTCATTTTTCCACAGTGAGGAAGTAAAGGAAGAAAGAAGGAATATGGTGGGAAGTGAAACCATGTGATCACTGACGTACAATGGCAATTCCTTTCTCCCTTCAGCTCACAGCAACCACCATTCCACGCATGCACTGTCATGCCGGAATCACGACCAACTTAACGTTAACTTAACGTAACGTTCACTTAAAGTTAACTTAACGTATGTGTGATCACGACTCACGTAACTTAACGTAACAACTCGAGCAAAACATCTTCATTCTCGAGTATGATCTGTGATTTGTACTAGTTTTACAGTGATGATCTGTGAATGTTTACAGGTTTCAAGAGATATAATAATTATCTATTACAAAACTTTTTTGATAAATTTAGCTTTCCTATTTTAGTTTGATTATTTTGTTTCAATGTCTGATCACTAGAACTTACGCTAAAAAGTAAACATTGGTCATAATACCAACAAATTAATTACTAAATAGCCCTGTTGTATTCACTCGCATAATGATTGGCTGGCTAGATCACGTGATACCCTTCAAGTAACGTTCACTTAAAGTAAAAGACCTCTCAGGACATCTCTTACGTTAAGTTAACTGCAAGTCAACGTTAAGTTAACTGCATCATGATCGCCCCCATTTAAACACACGAGGAGGTCCTTTACGTTAAGTTACGCTAAGTTAACTTTAAGTTAACGTTAAGTTGATCGTGATCCCGGCATTAGTATAGTTCATACGATGCCATCTGGCAAGAAAGCTCGGCAACTCACCCCCTCCAGTTCATTGTGCAAAATTCACTTTCTGCCCCCAAGCAGCGCTCTCTCTGGCCGCAGAGGGTAATTAGATCACCATTGTTTGTTGCAAACAGTGTGGGATAGTCGTGTTTATGGTCCGAGATTGACTGGCCGTTCAACTTGGGTAAGATGATCATATTATATCAGGATGGTTACAAAACTTTTATTATAAAATTCCTGTCCTATTCCAGGTTTTTCAGACGTTTAAAAAAAATCCAGACCTGACCTTTTTACGGTTTTTCTTGATGAATGGGATTTTTTTTGATTATTATATTGATCACATATTTTCAAAAAATCCTAGGTTACCAAACATAAACATTCTTATAAGTTCTTGTTAATTCTCTATTATTTAATTAGGTATTATTTGCGTTCCTTCGTGAATGCATTATAAAATAAACCGTATACAACCATCTCATGTTAAAATAAAATATCTAGGCAGTGCACTTTGTTAACACCGAGAAAAACTCTTACTTTTGTTTAAATGTTTAGGTGCAGAATTAATCAAACATTTAAATTCCCTGACTTTTCCTTATTTTTGATTAAATTTCCTGACATTTCCCTGACATCAAAGAGTTCCCTGACTTTTCCAGATTCTCCCTGTCTGTAGCTACCATGACATAGCTTTGGTTGAACCGTTAGCAACGGTACAGGTGTTTCCGGTTAAGTTTCATTTTCGATGTTTTCTTTTTTCATCAAATGAAGAAAATAAATCATCAAACATCATGAAAAAAAATTGGCTGATAAAACATAACAACTCAAATTAGTCCATATGTCAGATGTGGCTCTGAAAGAAACTATTTTTGAAAGAGAACAACGGTAGATAAAAACTCATTTATAAGAATACAATAAATTAAACTTAATTTTAGAACTTAATAGAACCTAAACTGTTAAAATACTCCAAACAGAACAAATCAAATAGAAAACAAATAATTAACCCGAATAAAAATGTTTTCAAACAAAACAAACAATCTTCAAACAAAAAGAGTAATTTATGGCAGTATATTTTTTAAGAATATAAAAAAAAACATTTTTTGTATTTAGGTACTTATTTGCTACCAACACATTTTCTTTACTTCAGATTCAATGACTAAAATTGTAAATATGTTTAAAAATAAAGAAGAAATCTTACATTATTTATTCTGACTTGTAAACTAGGTATAATGAACATACTAGTAGTAGGCCCTACACTTTTTTTTGTTAATGGGTCTAAAAATATAAAGTTAAAAATAACACGGCAAATCAATGGTGATACGTATGCAAAGTAAAAACTTGGTTTTCATTTATTCAATATTTCTGGTAAAATGTATCTAGTTTGGCCCATGACTAGGTAAGAAAATGATAAATTTGGCCCCTGAAACAGTAAAGGTTGTCCATGCCTGGGTTATAGAAAATCATTTAAGTTAGCAAGAAATGTGTCTGTTACGAAAGATAGGGAAGTGTGGTCGCTACAGATTGCTGAGCAATGAACGACTCTATAATATAGGCCTACATAAAGATCAGGAAGTGCAATTTTAGAGATTTTTCAATGATATTTGTTTCTGGTGTCACATAGGTGAGTTTGGGTTTGAATTGTTTAATTATAACAAAGTTGTTTGATTAGTTTGGATTCCCCACATTTTTTTATTTTAAAAGTGTGTAAACTTTGTAAATTAGTTTGTTTTTCCCCAGAAAAATATTTAATCCAAAGGCAGGAATTTTAGGCACCATCCCCAAATAAAATATTTTCAAATACCTAAAATATAAGGGGACGGAACAAAAAACTGGTACATATAAGAAACCTTTTTTCTTTCAAAAATGCCAAAAAAAGAAGTATTCTATGTTATCAATGAACTCTGAAAGAGGCAGAGAATCAATCAACACTAAAATAAAAATTATTAAAATATATTTTAAAATAAACAATTGAATCAAAACTCACCCAAGTCAAGGGGTAATGCTCGCCATATGACTGCTATTGCACGTTTGTGGACTTATTTCCATCTACATATTCTGTCAATTCGTCAATCTGAACTACAACTCCAGATCCAATAAAAATAAAATATTCATAATTTTGTAACAATTTCTGTGAGCATAGAGTATTGAAAAATTGGTAAAATTGCACAAATGAAGATCTAAGAATATCAAATAATTAATGAACACCACAGCACAACATATGAAGAATATCAAATAGGGCCTAATTGATGAATACCACAGCAAAACACATGACAACACCAAAACAACAATAAAATAAAATGGTACTTTAAAGAGACCCAATGCCTACAGCAAATCTGATATTAAAAGAAAGAAATATTAATTTTAAGGCTAAATAATGTGTAAATCTTGTAACATTGCTACATGTTACATCATACTACCCTCCCCCCCCCC
>CABFWO010003346.1:27279-90020 GCA_902155825.1 Timema genevievae
CCCCCCCCATCTTAAGCGTCACGAAATGGTTTTCCTCAAGAGTCATACTACCCACTCCATATGATACCTCAATAGTAATAAACTTCCTGCAATAGTAAGCCTCTCTATTGTAGTCCTATGTAGACTGTCTTTAATATGAACGATATCAATCAAGAATGAAACTCCCCCACAGTCACAAAATGTTCATGTACTTACCGCTTGTATTTCTTCTGGCTAGAACAACCTTCAAGACTGGAAAGCCACCTTACGTCCTAAGTCGATAAGCGGGTAAAATAGAGCAGCCGTGCGCCAACAGCCAAGGCTCCGAGCGGACTGGTCAAATCGATCCTTTTGGAACTGACCAAGACCATCAACTAAATGAAACTACCCTGATGTCCAGCGTGCAAGACGAAACCAACCACCAACCCTTCGCGTGATGTCTGTACGTCACCTCCACCAACCAAACGGATCTCTAACACCAATGCAGTGCGTGTTGGAGGCAGCCGGCCAATCCTAGCCTGATCAAGGACTACGTGATCGTCTGCATGTTTGAAAAATGACCGTTAGGAAGCCACCGACTAATGTGAACATTCCCCCCTTCTAGCCCTAAAGGCCGGTTTAGACTACTTTAGTAATTTAGTCGAGTAGCAAGTAGTTTAGTAACTAAAATCGATGAACTGACCAAAAAAGTTCGTACTACAGTCGAGTACGAGTTACAAGTGAGTGAGCAGTGTTTCAAAATGAAGAGAATACGCAACAAAGTAAATGCGCTGATAAAAATAGATTGCAATGGCTATTTTACAAGAAGTGGAAGAAGAAATCAGTGTTATGAAAAAGAAAAAGCTATGAATACGAAAATGGATTCAAAGAAGAGATGAGCTAGGAGCTACTATTTCTCTTCTCAGGGAAATAGCATTGGAAGATCCTAAATAATACTTTGGAACTTTGAGAATGACCGAAAATGGTTTTAATTTTCTGTTGATGAAAATGCAGTTGCGGATTCAACGTAAAGATACCCATTTAAGAAGTGCAATTCCCGCCAAAACAAAACTACAGGTGGTTCTCTACTTTCTTGCTACTGAATGTAGTTTGAGGACCCTCACACATATATTTCGACTTGGAAAATCAACTATTTCAGAATTCATTACAGAAGTTTGTGACATGATCTATGAATCATTAAAGGAAGTATCAAGGTAAGATTAAATAAATTACAAACATAATTTGAGAATCATTTATTAAGGAAAGAAAATAAGTTGACATATAGGTTGAATTATCAACATTAGCATTATGCATTGCTGTTACTATTATGTCATTCGATAAAATTGTAACGTTTCCTTGCGTTTATATATTAGACATGTTGTCATTTGTAACATAACCGAAAGTGTCCGTAATATATTACGAGTTATTAATGGATTCTTGTATCGGCGGCTCTTCGTAATAATTATTTTCACTATAAGTTGAAGCATTACTACTATATGGCGAGGCTTGCGAAACGTACGACGACAATGGTGTCGTAGTGAATCTAACTGGTACAGATGAGGTTTGGAGATGCTGTCGTCGAATTTTATTTGTGTACAATTGAATGTGTTCTTGGGCTTCTAGCGCCAATAGCAATGGCAACGATTTAAGTTGAAGACCGACGTGTTTACCGAAAACCTCAAGCTCATTCTCTTCTTCTGTAGAGTTAGCATCTTCAGATATTTCCTTTAACTGAGTGACCATACTAGAAAGCTGAGAAAGTTTTTTCTTTTTTGTAGGAGGTGGTTTGAGTGGAGGTGATTTAGGTTTGGGTTCACGAAAATTATCCACTGCAGTGTTCTGTTCCTCAGTATCTGTACTAGTCTCAGTATGTGAACTATTTTCGCAAGGCTGGAAAATAAATAAAATATTGTTATAATATACTATCTGATTTCCGCGATTATTACTCATTTAAATAAAACGATTTAAACGGATTATATCACGTATATTATTTATTTTTACATCCCGACGTTTCGAGTCCTTTGCAGCACTTGTGGTCACGGGGTGAATTGAGAGAATACATTTTTTCTCTATCAAAATAACATCTGTGCAAACTACCCATTTTAAAACAATTTAAATCAAAAATAAATAAATGTGTTTTTCTCAGTCCGCCCCGTGATCACGAGTGCTGCAAAGGACTCGAAACGTCGGGATGTAAAATTAAATTACATACGCGATATAATCCGTTTAAATCGTTTTATAAAAATATTATTATTTCTAAACTATGAATCTATGTAATCCTTCTTTTCAGGTTCATACCACTGCAGATTGGAAAGCAATTGAGAATGGTTTTCGAAAAGAATGGCACTTTCCTGGATGCTGTGAATCAATCTACGGCAAACACGTCATTATTAAAGCACCTCCAGACTCGGGAAGCTTATACTACAATTACAAAGACACAACTAGCATTTTCTTAATGGCAGTTATAGATCATAAATATTGTTTCAGTTATATAGACATCGGATGTAATGGACGGGTTTCCGATGGAGGTGTATTTAGTAATTGTAGTTTGTATCAAGCACTAGAGAGCGGTATTCTACCCGAAGGTCACGTCCTAGTTGGAGGCAATGCATTTTCCTTAAAAGAATACCTATTAAAGCCTTTCCCTGGAAATCAACTAACATTGAAAAAAAAAATTTTTAACTATCGTTTGTCGCGCGATAGGAGAATAGTCGAAAATGCTTTCGGAATACTAGCTGCTAGATTCCGAGTGTTTGAGAAACCAATGCCCTACAATCCTGAGAAAGTGGTCAGTATCGTAAAGGCGTGTTGCGCTTTACATAATTGGCCCAGACAAACAAAATTACAGAACAAGCAATTAGAATTTACAGTAGACAGTGAAAATTTAGATGCAGGAATTGTCATCCCTGGTAATTGGAGAGATGAGCCAGTGCCTCAAGGGTTGGAACCACTATCAAGTTGCTTAAGCAACTATAATGGAATCACTACCAAGTTGTTTAGGCAACCATTCATATCGACGGTCTGCAGATCTTCGGGAAAGATATGCAGATTACTTTGTAGAAGATGGTTCCGTCCTGTGGCAGACAAGAATGATACATTAACAACAACGAATGAAGAAATGTTTACTAATTTAATTATTGGTTGTCTACGGAATCCTAAAAACCAACGAACAGACTGATTGGCGGATATACGACAATAAATACCACTCAAAGACTTTGTTATTTTCAATTATCACAACCTATATGAATAAATAAAATTGAAATTTACTAACCAAATTGCTCTCACTTTCTGTCAAGATTGAATTAATATTACGTAGGGATGCATCCATTAAACTGAACCATTTTACTGAAGGACCGTAAACTTTGTCTGTCCAGGCGCTGGGATTTTTGTTGTCCTTGATTTTTTTTTAAATTCTTGCGAATAGGTCGATCTAAAAAGAAACCGACTAAGTTTTTGCTAAAAATTTCATTCTTAATACAAGCTTTTATTTGCTGATGTGTAGTTTAGGAGTTCCTATGACCACCTACCGGCCTCATCATCAGACCCTAGTCACCACACCAGGTTATTGTTTTTGTCAAAACAAATCAAATGAGCCCAAACACGATGGGTATATCATGTGTAGTTTAGGAGTTCCTATGGCCACCTTCTATCTCCATCATCAGGCCAGCGCGATGGTACCCTAACATTGCATTGTCCAGTGGCGGCTCATGTATAGGCACTGCGGAACTGCAGAACCCCCTATTTCCACTTGATATCAACGATAACATTTAATATAATGAGTCCTTTTTTCTTTAATTCTTTCTTTATTTTTGTAGTACAATATATATTCCTTAAGCTTAGTGTCAGTGCTTCAGTAGCCATCCCCCAGTTTATGAAAAATATACCAAAAAAATGGTATGGAACTGTGCGCTTCACAGAGTCAGTGACATGGTGTTTGACTGTTATGCGCATGCGCACATAGGAGGGAGGTGGGGAGGAAGGCGAGACTGCAGGTAGAGAGAGCACTGTTGCTCTCGCAGTGCCAGCTCTGACGTGATGGTGGAAGGTAGTATTTTCCCTCAGCGTGTGTTGTGCTTAAAAACCGTGTACCATATTCTTGAATGTGATAAAGTGTAGAAGAATGTAGAATTAGATTATTATTCTGCTTCCAGCTATTCTATTTGATTCATTTTTTTCGGTTCTTTTATTTAACAGAAAACTTCAACCATGGACTTGCATCCCCAAGAAATAAGTTCTGTGACTGTAAGTGAACTTCAACAGCTTAAGTTTTCACAGTTATCTCTCCATGAGAAAGTTACAGTTAAGAAAAGAGGTCGTTCAACATCTGATATTCTAATATCTCATGAGGCATACAGACTTTCAATCAATGAGCATAATATAAAAGTTAAAAAGAACCGTGAAGTTTTGTCCAAAATAATAGACTGCATTTACTTTTGTGGAAACTTTGAAACTCCCTTACGTGGACATGATGAAAAAGACGACTCAGTAAATCCAGGGGTATTTAGAGGATTAGTAAATTTTGCATCTAAATTAGATTCAGATTTAGAGAATCACTTAGAAACCAGTGCAGTCTTCAAAGGTGTTTCTAAGACCATTCAGAATGAGATACTTGACTGCCTGCTACAAATATACCATGAGGAGATAAGGATGGAAATTAGAAAAGCTTCCTTGTAGCTGTCATTATGGCTGATGACACAACAGATGTTTCGGAACACACTCAAATGGTCCTTGTTCTACGGTATGTATTGAATGGAAAAATATTTGAGCGTTTTTGGGGATTCTTTATTCCAGAAAATCAAACTGCAGATGGCATATCAAAACGTATTTTAGAACAATTGGACATAGTCCTTCAAGGAAATTGACAAAAACTGATAGCTCAGACAGTGGATGGTGCAAATGTCATGAAAGGCAAAAAATCAGGAGTTAAAGCAAAAATAAAAGCAGTTTATAGTAATGCACATTTCATTAACTGTTATGCACATCAACTTAATTTAATAATGAGAAATGCAGCAAGTATTACACAAACGCAAGAATTTTTTTCTCTAACACTCTGGCTATTTCAACATTCTTCTCAAGATCACCACAACGTGTGTCCATTCTTAAGAAAGATATGGACGTCAGCATTCCACGTCCATCCTCTCACAAGGTGGAATTTCAACATACGGGCCATAAACAGAGTTCATGAAAATTTGCAACCTTTAAAAAACTGCCTTACTGAAATTCAGTCAACATCAAATGCAGATCAAACCATTGCAGAAGCAACAGGGATTTTAAAATACCTGAATGATGATAATTTCAAGTTTTGGTTAGAGCTTTTTCATCAGATTATGCCTCATGTTGAAATAATTTACAACCAAATGCAATCTCGAGAAATTAGTGTGTTTAAAGTTAATGAATATATAACAAATTTCAAAACTGCTATTTTAGAATTGAGAAACTCAAAGTACTGTGAGAATCCTTCAAAGACACTCATGGCAGAAGCTAAGGAAGTGTGTGACTATATATGTGTTGATATAATGGACATATATTCTTCCACTAAACACTTAGTAGCTGCTAAATTGTTCAACAAGAATTGCTTCACTAGATTTAAGAATGAACATCCCACAAAAGAGATAGTACTGACCACTGAAGCTTATCCCATGATTGACAAAGAAAAGCTTGAAACTGAACTAAAAGTATTCTATTGTAGGACTGATATTCATGAATATTGCAAATTAATTGAGCTGCTGAAATTTATCTTGGAAAATAATCTAGATGATGTTTTTAGTGAAATTACGAAACTGATAAAAATCCTCTTGACAATTCCCATGACTACATCAGAGGCAGAGCGCTGCTTTTCAACATTGAAAAGAATAAAAACTTTTTTTAAGAAGCACTATGAATTTGGAATGACTAAATGCGCTTACAATACTTTCAATAGAGAAAAAAATTCCTCAATTGTCATCCAGAGATCAAGGAAAAAATTATTGAACTTTTTGCGCAAATTAAAACAAGAAGAATGGATTTCATTTTTAAACGAATAGATCAAGCTTGAACTGTAACAATTTAAGTTAAAGTAAGATAAAAAGATTGTTTTTTTGTTGTTAAGATTTTATCAAGTTCCTGAATAAATTTTTTTATACATGTTTTAATTCCTTTTACACAATTTTAAAACAAAGGCTAAAAATTTCTGGAGCAGCACCCCCACTTATTTTAGCTACCAGCCGCCACTGGCATTGTCACCGAACTTACCTAAGTTTGCCAAATTTTGAACGGAAATATTTACATAAAAACATTGCAAGTTAAATAAAAGCTTGTAAAAAGGTAGATGAACACCCCTATAAAGATCTTCCACCTTGTACTTAAATTTTATAAAATCGTAATATAAGAACGGACTGCCGTAGTAAGTACATGGTACACCCCAGCACTTTGATATTATAAAATAGAAGTACAAGTTCAGAAAAAAGGTTTTGAGGCTATTTATTTATATATAGCTACTGATTGCCTTTGTTGAAGGCGTCGATGAGTTTATGGACACCCTAATAAATATTATAAATAATATACTTGTAACAACAACCTACTTATATATGATTAAAAAAGTGAACACAAACCTGATGTTTTTGATTTTCAATTTAATCTCTTTCTCACCAAATCCAGATATGTTCATTGCAATTTTCCAAATCAACATAGGCAGATTGCTTGATTTGCTTGTTTTTATAATGCGGAGATTTAACATTACATAGACACTCATGTTCTATATATTTCACAACAAATTTCAAAGTTGTTTCTTCGCTCCAACGAGACGACATCCTTGCGACAACTAATGAAATCGACTAAATCAACAGGTTCGAACTTGTTTTGTGGATGATTTAGGATGCATTGAAGAGTGGTGGGGGGCATTACTCGCCCGAAAAAATAGACTAAAATGGATCGAATCGACTAAATCATTTACTAATCTACTCGACTAAAGTTTTGTTGTTCAGACACATTTAGTTATTAAAATACTCGCTACTCGACTAAATTACTAATGTAGTCCGAACCGGCCTTAAGCGACTAGAAACACTAAACCTTGCGGCTCTTAAACTCAGTGACTATTATTTATCTACACCTTCAAGAGAAGTCATGTCTTAGACTATTATTTATCTACGCCTTCAAGAGAAGTCATGTCTTAAACATATTTATTCATCGCCGTCTGGAGAAGTCCTGTCCTGGACTTGGACAATTTACAGGATGATGACGTATTGTGTTTTTTTTTTATCGAAGTTAATTTAATAGACTTGAATTATGGTTAATTCAATTTTGAATTAATGTAATGTAATATTTTGGAATAAGCCAAAATAACCGTAAATTATTTACAAATTTTTTTATAAATCTAAATTTAATTATGAGACAGTTAATTTGTTTTGCCACCACATGGGCGCTAGTGTCAGTAAAGTACATATATATTAGATTGTCTCATTTATTAACTTGTTTTGTTAGAAGTATTTAATTTAAATTGGCAGAGTTTTGATCACTAAGTGAATGTAAATTCCTCCTTTTACTTTCTCTCTATCATACAGGTAGAGAAAGTATGATGATCGTCAAAAAAATCGAGCTCGAGATTTTGATGAATTTTGACGTTTCATGACTCCCTGAATCCGAAAAAGTGGTTTTTGAATTTCCGTCTGTCTGTCTGTCTGTACCTCCAACTAGAGCCTAAACTATTTTACCGATTGACCTAAAACTTGATATCTGGGGTTTTCATAGGATTGCCCCGAGGGATTTTTGGAATTGGATATCTACCTCGAAAATTAAGGGTATTTTACTAAAGGGCAAAAAGAGAAAAAGTCGATTTTCTCAAAATCGGCTCTAACGATTTTGATTAAATTTCATTTATAAACATTAATAAATATTCCAAACAAAATGGTTACTCTCAATATTTCGGCAAAATGGCTTTAAGGGCTCCGGTCTGATGCGTAAATTAACATTTTTTATAATAGCTCCGAAACTATTTGAGATATGAAATTACTTAGCATTACAAATATGTATATATATTTATAATACAGATATTTTATCCGAAACATATTTTTATAAAATCAATAACTTTCAATCTATACGCAATTATATGAATTTTTTAACTTTTTGGACATTAAAGTTTAAGTATTGCGACCGTAAAAAAAACTAACCTGAAATGTTGATGGATGTCGACGTCTCATGACCCCCCGAACCCTAAAAAATAGTCTTTGCAATGCCGTCTGTCTGTGTGTCTATAAAAACTTAAAATTAAGGGTAGTTTACTGAAGGGCGAAAAGAGAAAAATTTGGTTTTCTCAAAATCTGCTCAAACGATTTTGATTAAAATTCGTATCTAGGCGTTGATTAAGATTATAAATAAACTGGCTATTTTCATTTTCCTATGAAAATGATTTTTAGGGTACTTTACAGAAGCGTTAATTTCCGTATCTCCACAACTATTTGAGAAACTAAACAACTTATCATTGCAAAATTGTAGGACTATTAGAAATAAAAAACTTTTATTTGACATATATTTTTATAAAAGCAACAGTTTCTGAGATATTTGCAAATATATTAATACAATTTTGTGAGCTTTAGTTGTAAACATATACTACTTAAGTCTTAACGCAATAATTCTCCAATGCCATAGAGTAATTAAATATAAGTATCTAAAAAAGTATGTTATTTTTCCTTAAAACTCTTAGGAGAAATGTTTGCACAGCAATGATCTATCTCCATTTTAGACTCAATAGTCAATATTTACATTTTTTATTGGTCAAAATGTATAAATGAATAATTAAATATCAATGCGATGACTTGAAGATCTGCAACACCTTATAAAATGTTAAAATTTTAACCAGAAATCGAAATTTTAATACGAAGTGTTGACCCTTGTGGAAGACATTAAACTGTTTGAAATGCTCTTAGGTGGACAAAGATACGCCTCTTTTTTCATTGATTATATATCATTGTATATTATTTTATGCGTGTTCTTATGTGGAGTGGTGATGATACAATGTACATTATTCTGTTCAGAAATCTTACGAGTTTATAGAAAGAGAGAGAAAGTCTGTGCGGTGCGCCGTACCATTTATTTGTATAATGTTTTCATATTTAATTGTTTTTTGAGTTACGTAAAATTTAGCTGATGGTTTGATTTATACTAAATAATTTTTCAAATTATTTAATCAGACCAACTTGTGGTTTAACTAGTCTTTTGTTAGTCCTATTCTTTTTTGTTAACAAGAAGAGTTTTTGTTAACGACCCTCGTTGTGTCGAAATTTAATAGTCCTGCGGGAGTTTGACTTAATGCCGGAAAGCCAAACTCTCGTGTTTATATTAACATCTGTGTGATGTTAAACGTAACGGTAACTCCGTCGGTATTCAATGTGATGCAGCAAACACTTTAATAACCATTTCAAAGTAACCCATTAGGCTCTTTTTTGTATCTAATTAAATATCAGTCTAGATATTTCTTAACAAATGATTTGTTTAAATAGTCAAACATTTAAGGTTGTGCTGTCAATATTCACTGTTGTGAAGCTGACAGTGTAGTTTTGTCGAGTTTTTGTCTCTTTAAGACAGACCGATTTGACTTAAATTTACGTTTGATGTGGAAACATTCACATGATGACATTGATATGATTTTCAACATACTTCCGATGGATTTTTGAGGCCATGTAATTTATTGTTTCTGTTGTTATCTTGAATAAAACATTCATATTGTTATTTAATTGTTGCTAATGTCTGGCTTTCTTTGTCACATTTCTAATGTAAGATTACCCCCACCTTCCTTTTAGTCTAGTGTGGCCGTAGCTAAGAGGTAGTAGAGTGGGTGGTAACATGTGGACTATTCAGACATAGCCAAGGTGTTAAATTTATAATGATATGTTATTTTATATTTAAAACAACGGATATCTTAGGTATTGAACCCCATATGGCAGGGTATTGAGACGCGATGACCAAACAAAAATACTGTCTAATAGCCATACACTTGGCTAAAGTTGAAAATAAGATGCTTTAAAATCAGATCCACAAGTCAATCATTAGCTCATTCTTAAAATGGCCGTGTCTGAAAAGTCCGTCTAAGGGCCCTTGGAAGCCATATGCATTTTAAAGTTGCAATGGCGTCGGCTTAAAGGCCGGAAGTGATTTTTGATGGTGTCTGAACTCTCTTAAAGTGTACAATTGCATCCCTTATTGCACACTTTACTAAGGGGCACATACGACTTGCCCTTTATCGCGCACTTTAGTTAAATTAGCTTTTTATATTGAATGAAAATATTATATATTTTGTGAAAATGAAATAAAAAATTCACATAATGTTAAATGAAACTAGTATGGTTTGTTCTTTGTTATATACATGATGTTAAACGGTTAAATTTCTCTTTTTAGTGTGAAAATCTCTCTCAAAAGGAAATTTATTTACGTACTAAAAGATCTTTAGTAAAATTTGTTTGAAAATAATACTTTACAGATATAAGTAAATTAATTAGGGCAATATAAATATATATATAATATACATATATATTTATTTTTTTCTCTACAAATGCAAAGATTTTTGACATGCTCTTTGGTATCCCTGCGTACATCGCGCTCCTTTTGACGCGTAACTGTGATTTCTTTGTTTAGTCAGCAGTCACTCATTCCGGCAAAATGTTTCAAAACAAGAAATCAACATGTAACTTAAGTAATTTATTTTGGAATTCCTATATTTATCTGGCAATACTTTTACATGCTTTTAAACAACTTGATATTAATGTAAGCTAGGCCTATTTTGTCAGCTTCTCAAAAATTTTAAACTTTATAAAACTGTGATAGAATTGATCATTTTTTGCGCACGTTTTCCAAATACGCTGTTTTAACAACAACACATAGAGGGGTTAAATAAATAAAAAATATAGCTTAACCCCATTTTACTTTTATCTAAAGATAAATGATAAATATGAATTTGTGCTTTAAAAAATGTCACAATTGACAAAACACTATCAAAATTCAATATCGTTACCATGGAAACGCATGTTTCAGAACTAGCCACGAGATGGCTCTGGCTATACTTTGCTGTCCAAAAACTATCATGCACCCTATGGACTTAGGGGTGCCAGAAACGTGTTAGATTAAAGCGTGCAGTAAAGTGCATAAGTGCGTAGGGGTCAGACTATTCAGACACGGCCAATATGTATTGATAGAGGTTATACAAAATAACTTATAAATAACAATCTAAACAATACTTAGCTTATTTAGCACAAACAATAGCTGAAAACTGAAATAAAAATTGCAGACCACGATCGATTTTTCAAATGACTCAACACTTTTAATAAAAAAATATTTAATCGTACAAATAAAACCTCTAGAAAAAAAAGATTAGAAGTAGGGATCCAAATGATACATCGATGTTTGCAAAGCATTGATGTATCGTTCATAAACATCTACGTTAACATCGATGTTTAGATGAGTGATACATCGCCGATACATCGACGACAAAATGACTAAACATCGACATCGTTCAATCATCTCCCTTCCTACATTATTCATTCCGTTTGTGGATGTTTTGCTGTCAACACGCGTTGACTTGACACCTTGCGTACCTAACCTAAAAGTGCTTGGTTCACCGTTTTGAGTGGTTTTTAAATTTCAGGAGTGTTAGTAGTGATATATGTGAGTAAAGTGTTATGTTTATAATATCTTTATTATTATATATATTTCAACTGAGTTACGCGCTTCGGTCAGTACGTTTATCAACGATTTACCTACCTAATGATTTCTTGCTAGCTTGTGCACCCCATGGCGTCATGACACTTTGTACATGTCTATGTTTTGTTTGTATAGGTAAATAGGGATGCTACTATAAAAAATATTGCCAATTATTTTGGGTAGAATATATACTTATGTGTCGAATTTTATTAATGAAACTTTTGACTACATTTAGTTTCTATTTCAACTTATGTAATTTAATTAGTATAATGTAGTCATTTTTATGTCAAATAATGCCTTGATTACTATATTATGCTGGTGCACCATTGTTTTAATAACTTTTTAAGATATATTTATTTTATAATTAACTTCGTTTATCCTAAAGTTAAAATCCTAAATTGTGTTATATTTCTTTACAGATCACAAAGCCACCCAATAAATTGAAAAGCCAAATTTGTAACTATTTCAACAAAATTAGTGACAAAGAAGCTGTGTACAAGATATGTAATAAGAACCTAAAAACTTCTGGCAATACAAGCAATCTTCGTGGTCATTTAGAAAATTTACATTCGCAGCAGTGGCTAAATGCGGAAATACCTAGCAAGAAGCCAAAAAAAGTTGGTGCCACTATTGCTTGTATGGAAGTAGATGGCGCAACGTCAGCAAATAGAGATTTTGATAATGTCGTTCCAACGGCATCAACATCGGACAGCGACCTAAAAATCTATTCTTTCACCAGTGTTGCCAATACTTCAACTAGCATTGTTCTACCTAAGAAAAGTTTGCAGACGCAACCAAACGTTGATGATTTCATAAATAACATAAAAAGTATAACCACACAGGATGGAGCTAGATCAAAGAAACTAACTGAAGCCATTGTGAATTTTATAATCATGGATAATAAACCATTTTCCACTGTAGAAGGCTTGTAGAAAATAGTATATTACCATTTAAAAAAAATAAAAGTTGACTCATATCTTGTATATTGCTTTCAAAAACAATATTTTGTTGAAAGTGTGATAACTATAATGAATCAAGTTAGCTAAAAACTGTATTACATATATTTAAATGATAAACTTTGTGTAGAAGTCTCACTTTAAAACGATAATATAGGTTATAGACGGTATCTACTAAACCCTGATTTTAGTAGGAATCCCAATCTGTAAGCCTTTATTTCGTACCGGAATACTATCATAATATGTTAGTACCTATTTTGGTAGTATAAACGGCCATTTAGAACGGAAGTAGAAATTCCATTCTGGAAGGTCTTTTATCCTACCCAAACACTACTGTAGGGTAGGATACTGGTACGAGATAAAGCCTTTGAAAACGAGCTTCCTTCAAAAATCATCGTATGTATTAGCCTACATCAACTTATTTAAAGAAAAGACTCACCAATTTCGAACTTTGTTATACTTTTCAAAGCTTTTAATAACACATTTATTTCATTTAACTAATCACACATGGTTGTATCTAATATATTCAATCAAATTAATTAATGATGTCAAAATGCCACTTTGTCTTGTATGGGCGTAGGTGAGAAGGAGATACCCGAAAGTTTTTTCTCTCTTACATAATCGTAGCAGACGAAAACTCAAAAATTTCAGCCACAGATGTCCAATTGTCCATCCAGTTATATTATAGAGAACAATCGTCTGTGCTAGCCTTAAGACCATAAAATGAAAACACAGTGGCTTAAACTTCTCTGCAATATTTGAATTTGGTGCGTGCTAATTTGCAGAGATATTAGCGCTTTTTGGCTTCAATGTCTGATCACACAAACTAAAGAGGAGTTAGACCTATATATCTTAACCTTGAGTAAGACAAAATATTTCTAGTCATAGATAATAACCACGCAACTTTTTTAGGTATTTGACCCTCCCTCAATTCTTCTTTATCTATGTTTACCAAGAGTAATGTCTGACTAATGTGATCCTTGAATGTGGATATTTGTTTGATCCAGTTCTCAGATTTTCGAAATACTTTTTTTATGTTTACATACTTTTATAGTGACATCTGTTGATTTTTACGATGGCTTTTGGTCAAAGGTTAGAATTTAACTAAGATATAATCATTATTTTAAATTAAACATACAAATATCATAGCTCAAATATACTTTGACGTATATAGGGTTCGAACCCTGGTCTCTGATCATTACATTAATTGTAATTTTAGGTCTTAATATGCAAACAAGTTTAAAAAAAAAATTACGAAGATAGCGGGACTGAAAAACGTTAATTACATTTGTCACCTAAAAGGGAAATGTTTTAAGATAAAATTGATTTAGGCCTAAATCTAAAAAAAAACTCGATTCACGAATTTCACTGGATATCGTTTGGATATATTCGTTGACATACACTGAAATGCACCAAACTCCGAAATAAACATCCTCTTAAGCAACTCAATATATTCATTCCAATTTTTTTTAAATATTATTATTATTATTTAGCACCGCGTCTTACTACCCGTTCGGTTTATACGCTTATGTACTAATTACGCTAATTGATTAGGAATTGGGAAGGTTGAATTTAGAGGAAGTGAACCCGCATTTGCGTGGAGGGAGAGTGGAAAAACCATTTAGGGAAAACCACTCCCAGTTCACCCGACCAAGATTCGAACCTTGATCTCCCTGTCCTTGGCAGTCGGGCTCAATACGACTAGCGCGTTAGTCAACTACGCCACCGAGGCGGGTATTCCAATTTTAATTAACATTTAACTTTTTTAGACACGGAAGGTTGGTGTGAAATTCATATCACAAACAATTTTATACTCTTAAACATTATCAAAGGCCCTAGTTGTTAAAATAATCTTATTCTTATGAATTACAAAAAAAAAACCTAACCTAACCTAACCTTCCATATCTGAAAAAAAAATAATCAAATAATGTTAATAAAAGCTGGTACGGACATGTATATTTATTTAGTCTAGGGTTTTTTTAAGCAAATTTATCACTATACATCATTGAAAGAAGTAACAAACTCACAAATTAATTATTTTATAATTTCCTGGCCACAGATCCAGAAGTTCCAGATTTGATCCCCGGCGCTTTCAAAACTTATCTGGGAAGCAGTAGGTCTGGGATGGTGTCAAACTCAACCCCATTAGGACAAATAAGGAGCTACTTAAATAAAGAAGTAACAGTTTTGGTGTAGAAAACAGATTAATGGCCGGAGGGCTTGCTGTGCTGACCACATGACACCCTCTTTCCAAAAAAATGTTGGCACTATCATCGTTAAAAGCGGCAGCTGTTTGATTGGTATAGTTCGCTTGTAGGCTCACACCATGGATTTTAAAAAGTAATTAATAACATTGTTTTGTAGTGTTATTTTCATGAAAATAATTTTTTCCAAAAAGAAATTGTCTGCCAACTACACCTGTATTTTCTTTAATAGGTACTTATGCCTTAGTCCATTTTATTTCTAAGGTACCATAGGGGGACTGTATTTTAAGTTCCTGACAATAGGGTTAGGGGTACTAAAGCTTTATATTAGATTATAAAATATCCACCCAGCACATCCACTCATAATATAAAACAGTTCAGAGCTTAGATATTTTGAGGTACTTTAGGCTCTTGTGCAAATGTTTATAAATAAATAGGCTAATGGTTGTAGCCTAATAAATTTATTTGCTTACAGCCCAAATGGGTTGATGGGTTAAAAATAATCATGTGTAGGCCTATGGCTCAGTAAAAATAAGTTAATTTTTTTATAGACTCGTATGATTACATGTTTTTATTAGTATGTTATCATAAAGAAACATAGGAAATTATACCCAATATATGAGTGTTTGAGCTATTATTTTATTTGCTACATAATATCATAAAGGTTTTTTTATTTTTAACACACACAAGATAAACACCATGAATTTATTCTTAACAGTATCAAGATACTTAGTTCATAAATTTTATGTTATAGGCTAATAAAACTAATTAAATACGTACTCACCTAAGTCATGGTATTTTACTTGGCAAGTTATGTAACAATATCTGAAAAGCGTCAATCGAAAACACGGTGGTGTCCAAGATATTTTGGCCTAGATAATACATATTTTAGCAGCATTACTCTATAGGCCTATGTTATTATTATTATTATCACCGCGTCTTACTACCCGTTCGGGTTATACGCACTTACGCTAATGTGTAATGGTAGGGTGATTGTGATATGAAATGGAGGACCTACAGTTTAACGTGGAATCCGAACCACGGTGGAGGCCTGGCATTCCTCACATTCACAAGTTGTGATTAATACACATCTTGTCAGAGGTGAAGGAAGGGTTTGGTAATCAGATAAATCTGTGCCGGGACCGAGGATTGAACCCCGGACCCCTAGCACAGAAGTCTGATACCTTACCCCTAGACCACCAGGTCACCTACCCTATGTTATTAGCCTACTATAAACGAGGATGGTAGCCTACCCATCATTAAAGGCATAACTTATAAAATATTCTTTCTTTTAACCAAAATAGCAAAATAATTTTGATACAAACCTAACTTTCAAACTGTCTATAATTTATGTATCATATAATTATGGTACTTGCCCAACCTAAATTAGCCTAACCTTTCATGCATTAATAAATTTGAACTTTGAGTAGGCTAATATTGATCAAATAAACAATTTAGTTTCTATATTAAACTCTGCAAACAATCCTGGGTTATTTAATAATGCAAAGAACATAAGTCAACACAAAAGAGCGTCACTATTTATGTTTCTACGTTTCTCTTGTGATTTTAGTGAGTTTTGATTTGATGACATATTTAAACAAAATTGTACCCATTGTCACATGCGGCAGAAACATGGGCATTGAATGTAAGAGAAACTATGAAAGTGGAGGACATGTAAATAGGTAATATTACATGGTCTATATTTCTTAAAGATATATTTTAATAACTCAGGGTCATAACTAGAGGCTTGGGGGCCCTGGGGCAACAGATAATAATAGGGCCCCCCTCTTTTTATTTTTTATCTCCCACCTCTAAATCCCACATTCCCACTTTATTTTAATAAGTCATGTTGATGTGTGTTGTTAGCTATTGGATGTTTTTGATCCGGTGAAGTTAATACTGAATTTAATTTAAAATTATGCAATATGGCTAAGGTAAGCGGTAGTTTTAAGCTAAAATATTTAGGCCTATAAAGTAAAATTGCAAATTATTCTTTACGTTTACATCGTCCTGGGGCTTGCAAAGAAATTTCATTTGAATTATAAAATGCAATGACCGTATCATCTATAGGTCTACTTTCATCTAGTAAGGGGCTTCTCATTTTGTGGGATGGAGTAACATGTAGTCCAACATCTTTGGCCAAAGACTTAATCACTGCTTTCCTTTTCTTGGAGGAATTAGGTAACTGATTCTCTGCCCTTTTAATAGCTCTTCCTAAAGATTGTCTGCTGCCATATGGAAAATAGAGTTTGGCTGTTTCTTGTAAAGTTTCCGATTACTTAGATAGTGGTGAGGTAATTATCTTGTTTTTTTTTCTGTACCACTCTTTAACTCGCTCAGATTCCTTTACCTGAAAATATTTCATTTCACATTTGCTTGGATTATTTTTTCTTGTTTGTCTTCTTTTGGCATCTCTTTCTCTCTTTTTCCTTAAATGTTCCTGTTTTAAGTTAGGTTCTCCAGCCAATTTTTCCCTATGTCGTCTAATCTTTTCCTTGTTTGTCAGTTCCATTCTTAACGTGAGAGAAATACACTGAAAAAAAATTGTAAAAATTAAATTCAAATATAAACCTTGGTCACATATAAAATAGGTTAGTTAAAGGTTAACTAAAAGGGACAATTAAAAAAAAAATCATTTTACAACTTTTTAACAACATTCTTTTAACTAGGCTTATACAATAATATAGAAGGAAGGCTATTGAATAGATTAATATGAGTAGACATACATTTTAGTGTGGAAAGCTATAAACTATTATGAAAAAGATTAAAACTTCTTAGCTTGATCTGGTGTTTCCCTTCTTTTTTCAAGTGATGCTTTGATGTTTCTCTTCTTTTTTCAATTGATGCCAAAATATAACATATTTATTTTTTGTATGTCTTTCTAATGGTTCTTAAATGATGACAACATAAACCACAAAATCTGTGTTTATGCCAAATAAACAATCGCCTAGTGTCGGATGTAAAAATATTTTTACAGCCCGACACCATTTTTCTGGAGTAACGGCTCATTTTACAAACAAAAGTTCTAATACTACGGACCTTATTAGGCACTTATTGTTGGCCTGAAACGATATATTTCAATTTTGTCTCAATACAATTCTATCAAAGTATTTTCATTGTCATGGTGTCGAGTGTAAACATTTTTATAAACTTAAGTTTAAAGACGTATAAGACAAAAATAATAATTAATAAAACTCTTATTATGATATATACTGTTAACTTAACTGTTATAGTATATATTTTAAAACTTTGGCCACCCTAAATTATTTCAAACTCAAGTTATTAGACCTTCTTAACACCTATTATAAACCACCAAATGTTTTCAAATTAAATTAGGTGTAAAAACTTTATTAATATCTAATAAAATGTTTAAATTATTTTATAATCTCATGTATATTCATAATCTAGAGAGCCTAAGCTTTAATTTAATATAAAACACGATGGGGCTCAGGCAATTTGTAAAATTGATGAGAAGGTTGACATTTTTGAAAAACTGCCCTGCCAGCGTTGACAAAAAATTCAAGCAGAATTACTTGGTAAGTGTCAAGAACAGCTTCCATTACCTGGAAACGGTGATCTAGCTGAGTGTATAAAGTGTCTATCGATGGGTAGAACATAGTTACTCTAAAAAAACAATTTTGGTTCTTTTAACCGTTCGTCTTCACATAACTCGTTGACATTTTTTTACCTTACGAAGCCTGCTCTGGCGAAACTCTTTACTGATTCCCCAACATTCACACATCTTTGAAGTCTCAGACACCAGTTCTCCAAATCTTCCACACATTTTGGTGACCTTACAAAGGGAATCCTCCAGTAAGTCATATACATATAACAGATCAACAGTCTCAGATTGCAGAGACTTTGATACAATGTTAATTGACTCTAAAACTTCGCATTGTATAACTAAGAATAGGACAAAGTCAAATGTTTCCAGTTATTTGTTTAGTTGTATAGCTTCATTCCTTTCCTGGCTTTTTTTGCTAGTCAGAATTTTGTGGCTGGGACATTTCATCACATCACAGAACCTATATTTAAGGGCATACACTGCATCATATCTGCCAGCCCAGTGAGTTGGGTTTAGGGTTTTTAATGTCGTTCTAGTTTTGGAAGACCCACTCTGGTACATTGTTTTCAACTCCTCCCAGCGAACAATGCTATGACCAAAAAAGCAATATAAATTTTTAACTGTTTCAAAAACTGGCAAATTTCTCTGTTTCCTTAAACAGCATCTTTCAGCACTAAATTTAAATTATGTGCCGCACAATGTACAAAGTAAGCGTGTGGTGCTTTTTCTTTTATACGTTGTTGCACACCATTGCCCCACTCATTACTGTCACCCCATCGTAACCTTGGCCAAGACATTTTGTTATATCCAAACCTTTCTTGTGCAGCGCCTTCATGATTTCTTCTTCAAGACCTTGTGTTGATTGATCCTTGATTTCCCTAAAGGAGATGAAAACTTTACAAATTTTCAATTCAGCAGATTTTCCTGTTTTGTCATTCACTATTTTCACATACCTATAAACTTCACTCAACTGGTCTGCCTTAGAGAAATCTTGGGTTGTGTCCAATATTAGTGAAAAAATAGGGCAATTTGAAGCTCACAAGTGATTTTATCTTTAACTTTTGATGATAATAAGTTAATAATCTCATTTTGGATTTTTGGACCTAGGTATTTTACCGCACCATGTGAACGCTGACGCAATTGGTGCAACACTAGGTCATACTTTGACAGGAGCTCAATGATGGAAAGGAAATTCCCCTTATTGCTATGTTCATTTCTCTCACTAGTCCCACGAAAAGTGAGATTGCATGTTGCAAAGGTTAGGGTCACATTCAACCAAGGTTTTTAGAGTATAAGGTTGGCTCGTTCCCTATACAGGATTGCAGTCAGCTTTTCCCGAGCACGCGGCGCTGCTATGATGTCAGCTCATGACCTGCACCGTACTAACGCCGGATTGCTTCAGTTCAGTACTACATGTGGTCGTGCGGTGTCACACTCGTTATTGACTTCTTATTTATGTCATGTATGCTACCAAATTCACTGTGAATAGTAAATGTTTGTATGTTTATTGTAGCCTTAATGATTATTTATGTGTGAGCCATGAAATGTTACAAAAAGTATTGTAACACTACTAAAAAATGCCGGGAAAGTATTGTACCGTTCCTGTGTGCAATAGTAACCATAAGATAACTAAGGGTCCTGGTGATATATAGCACAACTTCCCTAAATATACTAGTGCCAGACAAAGATGGATTCATCTTTGTAAACGTGATAGAAAATGGAATCCTGATTTATGTTCTATTTACTCAGAACATTATTTACCTGATGATTATGAATGTGACCCTAAGGCCGAACTGGCCTAAGAAAAACAAATTAAAATTGTCTGCTGTTTCCTCCCTTAAACTAAGCATTGCACCTCCTTGTCGTGTCTTCAAAAATGTTATCCAAGGGGAAAATATTACCCGTGAAGTTAGGCATGAAAATATATCGAAAAAACAAATAATAAGTGATATACAAGTCAAACCAATGGTAATATGACTGAAATTATTACAAATTATTGAAATTCAAACTACTGAAACAATAAAGTGCATTGAAACGAAAATATTTGGAAATTTGTAGGCTCAGGAGCAAACTTATTTCTCTGAAAAAGAACAAAAGTCACGAATTAGTTGAAAAATTCGAGGAAAACAAGGTACTGTTTTTACAAGTAATCATTTGGATTTATTGCTTTGTAATAAACACAAAGTTCATGATGAAAGGAAGAAATTGTAGTTGCCTTGACTCTGTGATATTTAGGTAAACGAACATATGTGTATTTACAACAACAAAAATGTTATTATCCACTACCAGGTTTGTTGATTCTAAAAAAATGGACCTTTACCCTTGGTATCCATCAAGGATTTCTAGAAGACGTGATGCGCATACTGAAGATAGCCGGGGAAAATAAAGAAACACATGAAAAAGTTGTAGTTCTTCAATCTGACTAAATGAAGGTAAATAAGGATATGAGTATGATCCAAGGTTCGATCAAATTTTATGTCCTTACAAAAAATGCAAGTAATAATGGTGAGAGGACTGTTTTCTAACTGGAAGCAACACATATTTGTGGACTTTGACTTCAAAATCACATCTGAAATATTGAATACTGCTATTATAAAACATTTTCATTAATGACAACACAAAAGTTTGAAATACTCAGTAATAGGCAAGTCTGGATGTTATTAACACGCTAAATTATAATTTCATTTGAGGTAATAAAATATTTAATAACAATAACTCGTGTTCTAAATAAATAATAACAATAATAGTTGTATCTAGTATGAGTAATAAAGTGAGTAGGAAAAATAGCTTAGGGTAGCCGCAGACCTACTCCACTTTTAGATCTCGGCTTGCAGAATTGAGTTACTGTACCACTGACTTAGTAATATTATTTCTGCAAAACCAACTGTCGTATGAAAAAAATAATTGAACAAAAGATCAACTTCAGACTATTATCTAAAACTTTCCTACTGATAAAAACTTCCTGGCTGAAAAATAAAAAAAATCCTCGCATAGTACTTTTCTCAGGTCGTACATACAGTTTCATATATTGTTTTATAATGTTTAAATAATATTATTGCATTCTTAAAATAGAATTAAAAATGTACTACTGTAATCATCAAATTGTGCTGAATAAGTACATATAAAAACACTATATTTGAGATATCACACAGCAGTGAAGGGTGATTATTTAAACGCTCTACACTAAGAAGTTTATACGGTTGTGCGCAGCAGAGTGGCTCTGGTCACGAAGCGACGACATCAGCTCCCGCTAAGTGAACCATAAAACTGGCTGAACTGGGCCAACCTTATACTCTAGAAACCTTGACATTCAACATCCTTGCGCCAGAAGCTTTTTTCATCCTCCAACCTTCTCTCATCTGTCTCGTCTATAGTCCCACACTTGCACCACTGTTCATAAATAACACAAGCATGAGCATGGATTCTGGGAACCTTCATGACTTATTATACATTCCAAAATATGCTTCCAGTCCCTAACTCCAGTGGTCGAAAACCTTTGAGTGTGAGTTCTATGCTGTGTTTCTTGTTGGGGAAACAACCAACATGGTAGACAGTAAACACAATCAAGCTTCTTTGAGTAGCATAACCATTTTATATTTAGTTTTAATATAGCCTTAGTTGTAAAACTGTAATAGCTGTTTGAAAAAGATTGGTCTTTTGTTTGTCATCTCTTCAGAAAAGGGCCGTTATGTAGGTTTGGGCCAGCCACTATAAGCCTTAATTTCATCTCTGGGTCTTGGTCTTCAACAATTCTAGGGAAGATATCATATTATCCTATAGCTTCCTCTATGTCTTGTATGTTTTTACTGAATGACACACCCTCTTCATCTGAAGAGTTGAGCCGAGTTGGAGTTGAATTTTTGTCAAGGTCATCTTGTAACAACGTACTGCATATTTAAATGTCTTCTATGTCATGAGAGTCATCATTTGTATGAATCTTTTCTTCTTCTAAAATGCTTTCTGAATCGTCTACGTCTGCTCTCTCTTCATCTTGGTCTGAGATTTTCTTCAACCTTGAGGGGAGAACAAAAAAAGAGGGAAAAGGAAAACAAAAAATTAGTGTAATATTATTTTGATGATTGCAAATTAAAACACTACATAAAGTCATAAAAATTGCAATTTTTCTGTAAATTTTTTTCCCTGTGTTCCAATTCAATCCTTGTGTCTTTCCCTTGCATCCCTGCCCCTACCAGTTTCTTATGTATTTTTGAAATTATACTTGAATCCTCCATACATAGCAGTTATATAACATGCAAAACATGTATGGCCTTTCATTTGTATGTATTTAAACATTTATGAACATAGAAGAGTTTATTTTTCTTGCAATTAGCCCGGACCCCCACTTTTTAGGTGGCCATAAGCGATTCTCTAACCTTGTTGGCCCTTCTGTGCCCATGTAAAAACAAACATTAAAGTTGTCATCTACCCCTTCCCACATACTGAAATTTCGGTGCCTTGAGAGAGAGAGTAAAATTTTGTATGTTTAGTTCATACCAACTTGTACATTACTTCTAAAGAGGACAATCACTTGCTGAGTGCATACCTATGACAAAAATAATTATAATAAACTTAAAACTTCAAAGTCCTTCTTACCTGTCTCATCATCGTTCCTCGTGGGCTGAGTTTGCGACCGAGAACTAAGCCAAGAACTTGAGTACACTGAGCTTTTAGCTGCTTCTGCGCATTTTCTCTTCTTTTCTTGGCACCACTAAAGTATGTATGTTTCATGTTTATTCAAACAAAAACTCATAACACAATCACAATCTCACACTTCCAAACTGTCATTGAGCCAAACAAATAACGTAAAATGTTGTGTTGGCGTAGCAAGCACAGAACTGAAAAACCAAGTGGAGTTGAGTCGACTGTCGACTGTCGATGTGACAACCACAGACGCCATGTTGAATCATGCGCACTCGCCACCGCGGGTCGCGTCCCTACCTACTCTATCTCCACCAGAAAGTTAACTCTCTCCTCCCCTTTCAATCCTTTATCGCTACCAGTGACTTAGTCTCGTGTAGCGAAAGTTTTAACAGATTGACAAGGAAAAACAGCGAGAATTAAATATATTAAGACGATCTGACTTTGATTAAAGCTTTGGTCTGCTTTCATTCAAAATATATTTAAAAAACATTCCTCCTTGATCACGGGGGCCCCCTATGCTCCCCTATGCACTGTCCCACTGCTCTGGTGGTAGTTACGACCCTGTAATAACTGCTTTATTAACTTAGCGAAGTGTTTTACATTGTTTTGTATTATGAACAGGAATTTCTAAAGTAATTTTTTTTTGACACTGTGTTTAACTAGGAGAAGAGGGTCAGGTTTTTTAGTCGGTATTGGTTGGTCACACTAACATCTTGTGGCCAAACCGAGTCCGACACGCTGTGCGTAAACGCATTTTTCCCCCCTCAAAAAAACAAAAACAAAAAAAAACACACACACACTTTCATCTTATAGAAAGCCTGGAAAAGTCAGGGAATTTTTGGATGACAGGGAAAACAGGGAAATGTCAGGGAATTTAATTAAAAATAAAGAAAAATCAGGGAATTGAAAAATATGTCTAAAATATCCCATTAATTTCGCAACTAAACACTAAAACAAAAGTTAAAAATAGGCCTACCTAAACAAAATTACATTTTAATTTTTAAAATAACTGATAAAATTGTTTATGTTTAATAGATACAAACTTTTTTTTAATATGTGATCAATAATAAATAAAACAAAAGTCATCATCCACCATTAAAATTGGAAAAAAGTAGTCAGGGAAAATTGAAAAATGTTGCCTGGAAAAGTCAGGGAATTTGGTGAAATATGTTTTGTAACCACCTTGTAGTAAGATGCGATGCTAAAAAAAAGATAAAAACAGTTATTCGGTCTTTCTTTTTATTTATTGTTAAGTATAAAACCTCTCTAGATGTTATTTTCTTACTTACACATGAAACTTAATTCAATATAAACTTCCATGAGTGGGTTTAAAATTTAAGGAGATCAAGTTTTATTTGAAAATAGCTATAAATATTTTTCAAATGTTAATATTTAATGTTACTTTCCTATGAATTTTGTTTCATTACATTCATGCCAAGTGATAAATTGTATATATAAGTTAAAAATATGTAATTGTAATATAATACTAGTTATATTAAAATATTTGCAAATTAATAACTATTAAAAACTATGATAATTAGATAAAATGAACTCTTTTTGTTAATTTTACTTTTTATATTAGGGCTACTCCAAAATCAACCGATGTTTGCATATTAAAAAGAGTGAAAAATAAATACAAAATCTTACTATACACACATCCTATCTACATAGCTGCATTACTTTTCCACATGGTCACTACCCAAATTTAGGCACTTGTCGTACTGTGACACCAACTTTTGCAATCCCTCCTCAAGGAACAGCGCTGGCAGGGCAGCCAGCCAGTTGTTGACTCCATCAATGAGCTCCTCGTTGGTTTTAAAACACTGGGTAGCCAGCCAAACCTTCCTGTTTCCTAAGAAATGGTAATTGCTTGGCGCCAAGTCTAGGCTGCAAGGGGGGAGGGTCAAACATTTCTCAGTTTAACTGCTTGAGTAAAGCTTTTGTGGGTGCGATATTGTGAAGGATAGCGGCGATTTTCGTGAATATCTCTTGCCTTTTGCTTTGATCTCTAAAGCCTTTCAGCATTTCACAAAAAACCTCTGACATTGTGAAATTCTGAAGAAGCTTCGGAGGTTGATACAAATCAAAAGGCATGAGTTACTCACTAAGGGGGGCATCATTTTCCTTCACGACAATGCACGGCACCACACTTGGGCTTGCACAAAGGCTTTACTCGAGGAGTTAAACTGGAGGATTTTGGGTCACCACCCCTTGCGACCCAGACTTCGCACCAAGTGATTATCATTTCTAGCGTTTTGAAACCAAAGAGGAGCTCGGGGATGGAGTCAACAACTGGTTGGGTACCCTGGTGGCGCAATTTCTTAGCAAGGGATTGCTAAGGCTAGTGCTTTGGTATGACAAGTGCCTGAATTTGTGTGGTGACTATGTTGAGAAGTAATGTAGTCATGTAGCCTATATAAGTTTAGTATGTAATGAAATTTTTAAATCTCTTTTTGAGTTTCTTACCAGCCAATCGGAGTCTGATTTTGGAATAGCCCTCACATTTCCCTGATTTACTGTTTTACTTATTTTATTTTGATATTTATAAACATTGGGAGTTTCACACACATGTCTGTATTTGATTTCAGATCTAATGTGACATCAGATAAATTATGTCAGCTGTTTGAAGGTCAACTATTTAAATATACAAATGTTATGAAAGGTTGGCAGTATCGGTGGTTTGTTCTTGTTCCAGAAGCAGGTGTTCTCAGCTATTATCTGGTGAGTGGTAAATTTTAATTCATCAATTGATTTTAGAGTGGTTTACTTATGTGGCCCAAAAAGTGTGTATTTAATAAACAATGATATTAATTAGATTGCAATAAAACACCCTTTTTTAGTTCAGTTATAATGGTAATCTATTTAAATATTAGGTAATGGCTTTCTAGATAATTCATTTCCTTTGTTATTAGTTAACTTAAATCCCTTTTGGCTTGTATGAATGTATAATGTACAAAAAAAAAGTTAGATTATACTAGTTTGTATCTAAACTTATACATGTATGCTGCTTCCTCCATTAAAATGCCATCAGCTACACAGCAGAGTCAGATATAGTGCAGGGACAACAATGCCTTACTAATAAATACTGTAAAATACCCTTGTAAGAGGTACATTACTGTAATGATCTTCAATTTTGTGTGAAGTAAGCTATTCTAATACCTTCCAGTCTCATGGGGTTCCTTTTCTCTCTTTCTCTTAACATTATTCATAAAACAGCAATCTTTTGACACCACTTTGAGCGTATTCCATTTACCTTTAGGAAAAAATAATGCTATGCTCATGTGAATTAATAAATTTTCAATAATTTTTTTCTGATCCACCAGTCTCCTTTTTGATTAAATTTAGTATGTGTTTTCCATCTTCTTGAGTTTAGCCACTAAAAAAATCCCCTTAAGGTCATTTAACAAGTAAGCCTCTAAGAAAATTACTTAGATTTTGTTTTGGTAGCGATTTTAACATAGCTTGACAAGAGGGGTG
The DNA here is from genome assembly GCA_902155825.1 of Timema genevievae. Lineage (NCBI taxonomy): Eukaryota > Metazoa > Arthropoda > Insecta > Phasmatodea > Timematidae > Timema > Timema genevievae. Next base: position 53,748 of record CABFWO010003346.1, read on the forward strand.
AGAGTTGCCATATGGCTAAGTGTTGATGGCCTGGCAACACCATGCAATAACTTATTTTGTTTGTCCTTCAGAAGGAACTGCTGCTGGTTTTCATATACCAAGACTTACAATGTTCTATTTTTAACATCGCACTTTGTCATTTTTCTGTCTGCGTGTTTAATTTTGAAGTTTATCTGACTTTCCCAGGGAGTTGGGATTCCAGTTCGAATTCTGGTAGAGTTCACTTGTGGTTATTTTCCTGCCAAAGTGTTTTCTCAGCAATAGAGTCGTTGATAGCCTTTATGGTAGAATCAAAAATACACAAAAATCTTGTGTAAACTACCTTAGAATTCTGTAGTGCCAGTTTGTGTTGTGACATCGATAACAAGATATAAACTGTGCAAAATCAACCTAGGTCCTAGGTTATAAATTAAAAATGCAAAAATACACAGGCTTTAATAATTTAAATCATCTACATAATTTGAAGCTTTTCAAAAACTACTTTCATATTTTATTAAAAATTAGACATATAAACTATTCGTTAAGACAAAAATATATTTGAATAACTTAGCACTTTAATTAGAATAGAACTTGCAAATGTTTAAGGGTGTTTTATTTCTAGTTGAAACATTTATTAGGCTTACTTTTTGTATATATTACAATATTTAACACCCACACCTGTCCCATCCTGTGAATAAAGGCGTTGATCTCTCTCATCTGGTTTACCGGATATGAAAATTGTATCTTGGCTAAGTGTATTGAGGTATTTTTTCTAGATATTTTCCCAATCTACCTCTATGCAAATGCCGGTATACTTTATTTAAATTAAAACCCACTTCGGTGGCGTAGTTAGCTAACACGCTAGTTTCGTGTTGAGCTAGACTGCCGAGAACGGGGAGATTGAGGTTCAAATCTCAGTTGGGTGAACTGGGGGGGGTTTTCAACTCTCCCTCCATGCAAATGCTGGCTCACTTCCTCTAAATTCAACCTTTCCAATTCCTAGAACATTAGTGTAATTAGTACTTAAGCATATAACCTGAATGTGTAGTAAAATGCATAAATAAAAAATAAAATTTAAATTCAACCTTCCTCATTAGTATGTATAAGTCCATAGCCTGGACGTGTGATAAGACGTGGATAGCGAAAAAACATCACTATGTCATGATATGATGACGTTTAGAGGGGGTATTTATTTAAATGCAAGATATAGAAAATAGTCAGAACATGTAACTTAAGTTTAGTTAGACTGATATTAAATTATAAATATTTCTTAATTGGTTAGAAGATGTAAATGATATGTACTCTAATCTCTTAGAAATATTTAATCATTATTGATTGTGGAAATTATTAGAATAACTACATATACCAACAAAAAATATCTTAACAGTTTAAAATTATTTATTGAAAGAGACTAGGCCCAAGCAAACATTATGTAGCTAAATATATTGCATTAGTCTATTGAGATCTGTAGGTAATATAACATAATGCATTTTGTAAAACAAATATTATTGGTGTAGAATAAATATAACTGTATAAAAGTTATCATAACAATATTTTGGTATGTGGAAAAAAAATCTACAGGGTACAGTAAATCGAAATCATATCATTAGTTATATTATTATTATTATTATTAGCACCGCGTCTTACTACCCATTTGGGTTATATGCACTTACGCTAATGTGCAATGGTAGGGTGATTGTGAGATGAAATGGAGGACCTACAGTTTAACGTGGGATCCGAACCATGGTGGAGGCCTGGCATTCCTCACATTCACAAGTTGTGATTAATACACGTCTTGTCAGAGGTGAAAGAAGGGTTTGGCAATCAGATAAATCTGTGCCGGGACCGAGGATTGAACCTTGGACCCTCGATTGAACCTTGGACCCTCAGCACAGAAGTCTTGACACCTTACCCCTAGACCACCAGGTCACCATCATCATTAATTATAGTTTTAACCATTAAAATATTTTTTGAGCACAGATAATGTCGAAAACAACTATACAAATTAAACAACTAAACGGCTAGGTATACAATAAATTCACAAATTAATTCACAAATTAATTCGCTTTCTAATGGAGGAATTTATTTGATATATTACCTCAAATTTTGTTAAAGTAATTCTGGCATATTATTTTTGTATTTTACTTTGCAGAAGTGGAAACCTTTGAAAACTTCTTCAATGTTTTTAGTATATACCAGTGATTTACCCTTTTATATTTAGAGGACAACATTGTTATTTTTACTTAGGACATCCCAAAATAATGTGTGACGGATCTATGATAGCCTGGCTCCTGGAACATCCAACAAAAGCAAATTATAAACCACTGAGAGCCTGGCCCTTGGAACATCCAACAATAGCAAATTATAAATCACTAGTAGCATGGCCCCTGGAACATCCAACAATAGCAAACTATGAATCACTAGTAGCATGGCCCCTGGAACATCCAACAATAGCAAACTATGAATCACTAGTAGCATGGCCCCTGGAATATTCAACAATAAATAATTATGAACCACTAGTAGCATGGTCCCTGGAACATCTAACATAAAGATATTATGAACCACTGGGAGCCTGGCCCCTGGAACATCCAACATAAATTATGAACCACTAGTAGCTTGGCCACATGGAACATCCAACATAAATTATGAACACTAGTAGCTTGGCCACTGGAACATCCAACATAAATTATGAACCTCTAATAGCTTGGCCACTAGAACATCCAACAATAGAACATCCAACATTAGCAAATTATGAACCACTGGGGGCCTGGCATCTGGAACATCCAACATAAGCAAATTATGGACCATTGGTTGCCTGACCCCTGGAATGGTACATCCAACATTAGCTAATTATGAACCACTATTAGCCTGGCCCTTGGATTATCAAACGATATTTTGTTCCAAGTTACTGGTAACATGCTCACTTGAAATTTCATTTATAATTATTTGCTAAAGCTGTGATTCAAACCAAAACTCAATGTGGTGTAGTTTAATCTCTGATTTAGTTCCTTACTACTTTAACAACTGTAAGAGTTAATGTCTTTAGTAAATAATAATGATGATGATGATGATGATGATGATGATAATAATAAAAAACACTACTTACATACATTACAAATAAATGTTTGCTACGAGTTTATTCTTATTCTTCCTAAGCCAACAACCTGAAAGTTGATTTAGTGTTATTTATCTCCATCTGAAGCTGGGCATGCATTTAACTTCGGCTGGTTAGTGCCATATGGTAGAAATCCCATGTATTAGGGGAGTTCAGGAAGTGTGGTGGTTCCCCGTTGCCTTCCAAACTGAATTTATATGATCGAGTACAAAAGGGCCTACCAATTTTAACAGAAAAGTATTTTCACATATCTTCCAAGGCTCTTTTACATGCCACAATCATAATGGGACCGACAGCTTTACTTCCCCTCCTAAGGAAGGGAAGTTGTATTATGGATTTTTATCACTCAAGAAAAATCTGTTGACATGGCTGGGTTTGAACCCATGAACAAATTTATCTGTTTAACACTTCCTTTACATGGATCAAGTGCTCTTACATATTACCAGAGTAAACACCAAGGGCATCCTGCTAATTAAACAGATACACTTATTCTATATCACAGAATACTTATTTTAAGGCCATTCAACCATAAAAATTTTATTGCACTTATCTTACAAGTGTATAATAATAATATATAAAAAGTGATTCACTGATTTCAAATAATGACAGTTCACAAGTTATAAGGGGTCAAATTTACTATTTTATGCTTTTTACGTGTCACTGTAAAGGTAAAGTAGTTAATGTGTAGGGCTGAAACTTAGTCTAGCCAGACATGCATATGAAGTGTACACAATGACATATTTATAATATGTTGAATACAAATATATTTTAATTTATAGGCAATTAAATAATGGTAAAATTACATCTTTTTAATATTATATAAGTACTTTTCTTTTTATGCCCTGATATTTTGATTTTATCTCATTTTGTAGTACATAATGTCATTATTTCAAATTTGTTTGGTTTATTAGTCTAACTCTATTTGTTAATTCTATGACTGACACCAAATTATTCATTGCAAATAAAAATTTTAACTCTCTCTTTCATGAAATTTCTTGTTTTGACTGTACAAAACACTCAGACTAGCAGGCAGAGGCTGGGTCAGACTACCACCGGTCAAGGGCTGGGTTGTGACGTGCTACTTGGTATTGTTGCGAAGACACAAAAGTTGAGTTTATTTTTTTCTTCTTCTTCTTCTCATAGTCATTTTGAGCTTGAGAAATATTTTATATTATTAGTTCTGTGCTTCAGCTCAAAGAGTCAAAGGGACTCCTCTGTTGGTACATTAAAACACATCTTGATTTTCTACTTATTGTTTTCCTAAATATTACAGTTTACTTTATGAATGTATGAATATATGAGTGTCCCTCGTCTTACTGGTTGTAAATTGAATACTAAAAAGTATATAAACAACACAACAGGGTTGAAAATATATCTTATGTCATATGAGTACTAGAGTTTTCCTAATATAAGACTTTTCTAAATATGATATTAATTTTGCATGTTTATTTAACATGGTTAAGTTCAACACTCAAAAGCAACGCACATCAAGACCAAGAAATTGAACCAAACATGCAAAATCATGCAAGAATCGGTGTGAACTTAAAAGATGAGAGTTGATTTATGTGGCTCAAGATAAGGAATAAACCCATAAGGGGAGTGTATTATTATTTACTAAATAAATAGTACCTCCACACTGGTTAAAAGATAATATGGAACTATATCATACATTAAACTTCACCATATAGAGTTTTGGTTTGAATCACGGCTTCTGAAAATAATTACTAATGAGATTTAAAGTGAGTAGGTTACCATTGGCTTGGTACACACACTTGTTGGATAACAGGGTCAAACTACAAGTCATTCAGAATATGCTAATGTTGAATGTTCCATTCCAGGGGTCAACCAACCAGTGGTTAGTAATCTGATAATATTGGATGTTCCAGAGGTCAGGCAACCAGTGGTTCATAATTTGCTTGTGTTGGATGTTCCAGGGATTATGCTACTAGTGGTAGATAGTTTGCCAATGTTGGATATTCCAGGGACTAAGCTACCAGTGGTTCATAATCTGATAATGTTGGATATTCCAGGGCCTAAGCTACCAGTGGTTCATAATTTGCTAATGTTGGATGTTTCAGGGTCAGGCAGCCCGTGGTTCATAATTTGCTGGTGTTGTAGTTTTCAGGATCTAAGCTACTAGTGGTTCATAATTAGTCATACATAGGAATGTTATCTCAGTACATTCAGTCATGTTATAATTTTCTTAGACTGTCAACCAGTTTATCATCGGCAATCTAGTCTAACACGATACTAACACCTTATACCACGCGGACACCACAGCAGATCTATTCTAATTAAAGTTATTCATATATATTTTGGTTTGAAAACATATTTTATTAATCTAGTTCTCAATACAATAAATACTTTTCTACAAACTTAATATGCATGTAGATTATTTTAAAATATGAAAGCCTATGTATTTTTGCGAACTGGCGTTCCAACTTTCTGAGTCAGAATCAGATCAATGTTTAACACTTTGGTGCAAAAATCACAAAGTGACAAGTTATAAATATAGCATTGTAATTGTTGATAAATGAAGGAAAGAGAAGCAACAGTTCCTTCTGAAGGTATTTACAAACACCTGAAATTAGCTTTAGCACAGTAAGTCCTTGTTGGCTGGTCAACGCCACTTGCCCTCCTCTTGCCCTATGATACAATCACTACCAAAACATTATAGCCTCACTGCACCCACACCTAACTGTCACAGCCTAGTCTCAAAGATAACTCTCTATAGCTAACAGTCGGGTACAAATGATTAATAAATAATTAACTAAATTTTCATAGGGAAATATTCTAGGCAGCATCACCCGAGTAAACGTTGAGCCTTTAAACCTTCAATGTTTCTTAAACTTCCCTGATATTTACCACTCATCCTATTAATGATCGCCAGATACAGTCTAAACAGAATTAATTATTAGAAGGAAGTGTGGTAGGAACCAATAGGGTAAACAGAAAGATGAAACTCTGAACATGGTTTTGTATAGTAAATATAATAAATCTTTCAAATAAAAAACAATTACAATGTAAAATATTTAGCAAGTAAGTTGATGTACATAAAGGACACAATTAAGTGCAAATAAAAATGACCTCAATTCTTTCTGATTGGAAAAACTAATTTTACTGAGACATGGACCAAATAATAATCTAATATCCTTCCCACAATAATTCTCTTAAACAAATAAATCAAAGGCATGAAGCCGTTACGTAAATGTACGTTGTCGCCAACTGACAGTGAGAGCAAAAAAATAAAATGCTATCAATGGTTATTGCTAGGTTCACAACAGCCAAGCGAGCCTTTCTCCAAATTCCTACAAAAAAAAAGTTTATACCCCCAGGAAATAAATTCGTCTTTTCACATTACAACAGAGATCCAATTACTGTACGAAGAATGTCCTTCTATAAAAGAAAAAATATAAGATTATGAACCGTTTCACTCAACGGGAAGACACCTTAACTCTTAACATGTCCTAGACGTACGCACCCAAAGGGGTTAAATAGGATAAAAGCTATGTAGTACCACTAGAGCAAACCTTTGGTCCGGGATTAACAGAGTTGATAAATGTAAAAACAATTGAAGTTAATTAGTCGTCCCCTAATTAACTATAATACTCAGGATAAAAACCAACCATAGTTTACACTTACAAACAAGGTAATAAAAGATCACCCTCAAACACTATCCCTATTTCACTAAGCCCACCATCCTAGAAACAATTAACTATCTTGTTAACTATATAGAAAAACATACTTGAAATAGTGGCCTAGGGCACACACAAAACAACTTAAATGTTCTGAACGTTAAAAACCACCTAAAATTAGCAGATTATGGTTTCAATTGCCTAAAGAGAATTTTTAAAAGATTTTGGTCTTATAAGTTAACTAAAATTGAAATGTGAATTTGCTTACATGACTAGATGTCCACCTTGGACGAGATTTGCCTTCCGAGAGTGCTGTGCCAATGTTGTACCAGGTGTTTTATTAACTTTTCTTAAGGGGGGGGGGGGTTTGTAGACTAGTTGACAAGGAGAAGGGGTAGAATTAGGTGGTACCATGTCGTCATAGTTCAACCAATACCCGTCGTTTTGTTCCCTGAGCAGTTGCATGTCTGTCAACCTCCCCTGGAGAGCACTTCAAGGGGGGAGGGGGGTTGGAAAAGAGAATCCATTCCCTCTCTCTCTTTCTCATTTTTTATTTTTGTATTGATGCCAGGAGTCCCACCGAGTTCTATTCAACGCAATGACCCTCGCGTCTTTTCTTGGAAAGTGATGACGTGTTGGGTGTTGTGTCACATGGTACATCACATGGGCTTTCTCATTCTCAGAGAGGTTTGCCTGTTGAATAGCCTTAGCAAATGCTTAAGAATTTGTGCACCTCTACTTAAATCAACAGGTTTACATTGAGCTCTTACATTCCTGCTTGCGATATAAAAGCCATGATTTGTTTGGAGTTTTCTGTGACCATATAAAAGGCTTTATTATGCTTTGGCTTTCCCCAGGTATTGCACAACTATTTCTATTGTTGTATAGGGGTGGCAATTTAATTTTTTTTATCTTCCTGAAATTGGTGGTCAATCTACTGTTCTTACCCTTTTCTGCTACTAGAAAACATGGAGAGGCATAAGGGCTGTTGGATTTTCTAATAATGTTTTTACTTTCATGCATAAATACATTGGTGCATCCAGTGTGGTCATTTATCACGTTGAAATATTCTTGTACCAATTTGTCAAACTTGATTTTGGTTTGGTCCTTCACAATACTGATCTGTTTGGTCATATTTCCTATCGCCACCTCTCAACTACATTTAGAGGTGCGTAAGGGAAAATTATTTCTTTGTTAAACAAGTCTATCTTCATTCTTGTCCCTTACATGAATTTTTGTCCCAATATCACTTTTGTGACCAACACGTGTGCAACTAAAAATAAAATGGGCCTCTAAAAAGAATTAACTTGCACATATGTTTTTACTCTTTTTCCCTATTTGGATGAACTGTCCATTTGCTATGACGCACCTTATGTCACAAGTTTTAGTTTGGCGTATTAAACTTTATTTTTGTAAAATATTCTTGACACCTCTATCTAGCATAGCTACTTCTTTAAATTCTCCGATCCATATTCTCAAACCTAGAAGCTAAGAGAGCTCTGTTATGTTCACCCTATTTGGTTCTACTTTGAGATACTTAAGTAAGTACAAATGAATTATTGTCCTAGCTAGCTAGGGTTTTTGTCCCTTGACCATTGTCCTCTTCGGGAAAGTCCCTGATATTGTAGTCTAACACCTGACGACAATAACACCTCCTCATTTGTCTTTCCTGTGGAGCTTCATTACTGCCTAATTTCTGGTCCTTTGGACAAATTTTAGCACCATAAAAATATCTCCTGTTTCCTAGTGGGCCTTTGTCCACAAGGCCATTGTGGATAGCTCCACTTTACGAATCCCTATCAGAACCTTTCTATTGGTGTAAGCTCTCTGCTGCTTTACCAAATCATCTAATACAATTTGTTAAACAAAAATAACAGTCTGAGGAATGATCTTGGGGTTCCTTCCAAACCATGGGAACTGCAAAGCACATATGCCGGGACCCCTTTACCCAATCTGTCAGCTACTTCATACAGGTCAAACAGCAGATATAAGGGGCCCAGTTCTTATCTTGGTCCCCTACTTTGCAGTGAAAATATAGCTCATCACATTTTTTAACGAGTGGAGTGAAATTTTGCCATCGAGCTTTAAATATCAATTCCCCACATATATAGCAGAAAGTATCTGGTTGATTTACACACTTTCTTGGCATAATGACACAGTATCTACCACAACACAGTTTCACAGTAATCTGATCATCAGACAAAAGAGAACTCAAACATCAGTGTGTACACACTGAATGCCAGCTCACTACTGGCACAGGTTGCTCAGAGTCAGAGGGGTGACCTTTTTATGTTGCAACACGCTGCACACAGCTCGTTTATCTGGCGCCTGCCTGCCAGTCTGGCTGCCGTCTAGATTCCAGTCAGTCTGTCTAGCACCTGCCTGTATATACTAAATCAAATATTTATCCGGGGAAAAATTACATCACTGATTGTGACAAAATAGGTCAAATCTTTTAATATATTTATAAAAATCTTCATTACAAAAAAACTTGAGTGATAAAAAATTCTGATTGATATTTGAATTCAGCGTTAAAATTTGTGTTAGAAACACCTTCAATGTTCCATGTGCCAAAAATCCTGTTAACCAGTTTAATGTATGTAAGGATTGGAACCGCTTGTGTGACTTTAAATTATCATTGAAATCTGTAGCAATTTTACTGACCATCTATTTAAGTCTCATTCCATATTAAAACTATTTCATTTCACATTTTTTTCAAAACACAAAGAGCAAAAAAGGCTTGCTCACACAAATAAGTTGTTGGAAAAGGCATCAAATGTTTCAATGCTTTTTCTGAAAATTCTTTGTGCTTGCTGACAAGAAAACTAATATAAAAGTGAATTTCTAAATTCTCCTCTCAAATATGTGGGCACAAAGGGCGTGGCCAACCCCCCACTTTTTAGTTTCACTTTAAAAATAGGAAGGCATCTCCAATGTGTTTTGTATATACCAGTGATTTACCCTTTTATATATAGTTTTATAAGATCTACAAAATATATAAAGGTATGTCATGGATTAACTGAACGCTCTTGTGGCCCCCCTGGAAGAGCCTCGGGACCCTTGGGGAGTTTTTTGTGTCTTCGGGAAAACACGGGGAGTTTTACAACTCTAGTAAAAATACTGTAATATTGGTTAATTTGGTACATTTACCTAAAAGCTTAAAGTAGTAGGTAGGTAGGTCTTTGAATGGACGAAAAAATGAACTTAAGAACTAAACACACTGATTCAAATATGTCTAACTACCCCCTAAACAAGGGTTGTGAAGTGACAAAAGATGTATTTTCCCATCATTCTTATGTATATGTTGTTATCTTATTGTTGAATATAATATATTAAATTTAATTTATTACTGAAGCAAATTGCCACAAATATGTAGTGCTGCGAAATGCGGTCACACAAAAGAAAATTGTAAATTAAAAATATTTCTAACTGATCCCATAAGGAGTATCATTTGGGAATCCAACCTAAAGCGGTTGCATTGGCAAAGGAAAGGACACCACAGGATTTCTGAGGTTAGCCTAATCTTCTTCATACATTTTCTTGCAAAATTTTGAATAATAAACATAACCAAGATATCTTGACAGTTATTAAGGTTGAATCTGCATGGAAAAAGTAGACCTATCTGAGGTTAATTAACGTAAAGTAAAAGTCATTTTAAATGTACATGTCCTAGGCCTATTAACACTAATCAGCATAAACCACTGATAAGTCCTACTCTAATTTGGAACCCTATTAACTTAGACAGCTTACAACATCTGTTAAATTCATATTTTTGATGGCATACACATCTCCCAATGAATGCATCAGCAGTGCTCATCATAGCATAATATGCAACACCAATACAATTACGAGCAGGGCACTCACTTGGTGTTCTTGCTTATACTACATAAATGGCAGGGGCGGTATAGATAAAACTTCGCTCTTTTATTAAATATATTTCAAGTTAAGATTTTTTTCTACAATTAGTAGGTGCTTACTTTAATTGCATTGAAGATATAAAATGGCTTTAACTAGTAGATGATTTGCTTGTGAAGTTTTGCGAGCCTAAACGCCAGCGTGTCAGGGTTTACCAGTGTCCTAAAGTCAAATAACTCTTATATCGAAGGTGTTTCCAACCATAAAAATGTTAGCGAATAAATTAAATATAAATCATTTTTAGGTGAAAAGTTGTGACCAGGGGGTAGAAACCCCCCCAATATTTAATTATTCCATAAAACAATTATCTATTGAAAGTGTATCCAATTCAAACAATTTTAGTGACGAAATCCCATCTCCATAATATTTAGATGAGAAGTTGTGCCTGGGGGGACATTATCCCCCCCCCAATATTTAAATTTTCTCAGACAACAATTTTCTATCAAAAGTTTCCCAAATGATTTTAGCGAAGAACTCCCATCTCCGTCATTTTTAGATGAGTAATTGTGCCTGGGGAGCATGTCCCTTTACTTTACTTATACATTTCAATTTTCTACCACACTGGGAATTAGTTGTTTCTATTAGTTTTTTAAATATTTAAGATCATTTTTCTATCATTTAGAAATTTAGATTTTTAAGACTTATTTGGTTATTTGGCATTGTCCTCCTAAACGACTGTTAAATTTAAGTTTGCTAGCACACACAAAAGGTTTTTATTCTGTTTATATCCCCTTCCCTATGCCCCAGGTTCCCACTTATTAATAAAAAAAGTTCATACTTTTATAATTATTTGGAGTGATCCAATTGGTTGTCTGCAAAATTTCAATCTTCTATCACGCTCGAAAGTATTTATTTATATTAATTTTGGTAGTTTTGAACACACTTTTCACCAACACATCTTGGGACCCATCGTGTGGATGCCGTACATAAATTAATTTCATATTAGTAATCTGCGACCATATAAACCCCCATGTATCAAATTTCATCTTGATTGGAGGACATGGAATTTATTGCATCTTTTTTCCTTCCTTTACACACCTTTAGGCGATTAAATTTGAAAAATCCTAAAAATTTCTCATCCAATTCTATAAAGAAACATTCATTTTAAATTTTAAGGCTCTATCTCCATTAGTTTAAAAAATGCACGGTCATTGAATTTTGAAAACTTTTGAACCCCCTTTTTCATCTCTTACAGGTTGACGAATTTCACAAAATTCGGTCCTATCTCTGGTCTAGAGCCAAAAAGGAACCTTTAATAAAAATTTCAAAGTTCCATGTTTGAAATCATTAAGCTCTTCTAACAAAACCACAAACTCCCCCACCTAATTTATTGTCTCTACAGGCAAAATTGGCCTTTTAGTTTGAAATTTTAAGCAATAATGTATCATACCCGTATATCCACACTCGTGTTAATATTATTAAATAAATATTTTGTTTAATATAAGAGAGAAAACATAATAAATCATCATATCTGTGCTTTATACTTCTAATGTTTAGGTATATTATTTTTAAATTCCAGTTGAAATAGACTATTTGGTCGAAATTAACTGTAGATAAATGTTTTAAATAGATAATTCTTCTATGATATCAGTTTTATTATCCACTAAGTGATAAATAATGTTTTAATAAATAAGAAACTACAAACAAGTTTATAAGTTATATAATATTAACTTGTCTCCATATTATTAATGCTAATAACTAGGCCTACCTCAATAAATAAATTGTATGATGCACCACACAAACTTTCTCTCCCCTTTGTCTAAAAATGGAAACATTTACTTAAAACTCGTAAGATTTGTGAAACCAGATAATATACATTTTTGCATAAACATGATGGAAAAAAAGAGGCATTCCACCAAGAGGCATATATGAAATAAACGTATTGTTCATTATTCATATTTTACAGATTTTACATATTGTCATTAAAAAGCATAATAATAAACTCCCGTTTTCCGAGACCTCAATAAAAAAAAATATATTTGCCAATAGCTCGAAAGCTAGGGACCATTCAAGAATTACGTTAGGATTTTTTGGGGTGGGGGTGATCAGTAATTTCTTATGTTTTCGTGGGGGTGGGCAGAATCTAACTTAACTAAGGATTTTATCAATGTTTATGGTGAGACAAAATCTAAAAAAACACTTCTACAGACGTGCGGTCAAAAAGGTTGCACCTAGCGATGACAGATGGTGCTGAAGCTTAGCCTATAGACATACACAGCTATACATAACTATAAAATGTCATTTATTTATGATGTGTTACACTTAATTTTACTGCGATAAGTAATCTATAATTTCACATCACCAATCCTTTTGTCTAAAATAGTATTTACCAAATCGTAAGAAAATTACGTAAGATCGGTAAGGGGAGAGAGGGGAATGAAAAATCTTACGATTCCTTAAGTAGGAAGATTTGTGGGACGAAGGGGGGTCGTAATAATGAAAAAAAAAAAAATCCTTACATAATTTATGGACACCCCCTATTGGTTTTTTAAAAGTATATTTCAAGTAAAGGGTTTTTTTAATTTTAATTTTGTTACAACCTTACAATAATGAGTTATTTCATGTCTCAAATACTCGCAAAGATATGAATAAAATTGGCAATATCGGCTTATGTAAATTACCCTTAAAATTATGTTCATGGAATGATTCGAACGGCCATTTAGTATATAATGATAAACAATGCCCAGATACGGAATTAATAAAAATAGTTACATAGGATTTCGAGATAGCTTGTTTTCTCTCTTTTTTACCTTTAGTAAACTACCCTCACTTTTAAGGTAGGATATCTAATTCCAAAAAATCCTCGGATTAACCTTATAAAAACCATATATACTAAGTTTTAGCCTGATCAGTAAAATGGTGTGGGCTCTAGGCCTAGATATAGACACACATTCAGACGGCATCACAAAAAAACACCTTTTCGGTTTCGGGGGTTGACAGTTATCAAAATTTGGACTTTTTTATGAGCCAAGTACTTTTCTCTTTTGATCTTTTACACAATTTAACAACTTAATCGTTTTTTGAAACATACCTCCTATCAAAACCTACTATTTAAAAGCCAAAGTTGTTAACCTAAAACTTAAGTCAAACAGCTGGTTTTGTTTGCAAAACAATCACAATTATTTAACATTAAAACTACTTATAAATCGTTAAATTATTTCAACGTTTCAAAATGGAACACGCTACAAATATTACTTTTGAGACAAGACTCTAGATTAATAGAAATATGTCAAAACACAGTTAATTTGTTACATTTAATTGTGTTCAAAATCAGCTTGAAGTCACAAGTACTCAACTCTCCAAAGTTCACTCAACGAGATGAGATTATTGGTGTAATACGTTCCATATTTTCTGCGTCGGTTTCCCTAAATATTAAATATTCTCCTTTGCAGTCCACAGCAAGTGATTGTGGATTATAACTTTAAAGAGGTGGCTTTGTGCAAAATAGCTTGTGCTTTTTGCATTGCTTAAGCCAATGAGGGTATATTATCCTTATTTTCGTCAATGCCTTTCCTAACATTGTATGTACAATACCTTATTTTTTTTGCACATAAGGAAATTGCTCAATAAATGTTTCTAGGATATGTGTGTGAACATATCTTTAGGGGATTTGAGATTCCCTAAATCGTCATGCCCTTTATTGAGATATGCTCTATGAAAAATTAGATAATTATGTCATGACTCCATGTTGGCATCACACTTTGTTAATGTATTCATGCAGAGTTTACAGTGAAATTTCCGTTGTATGCAAGATAGCCAGCAACATATTTAAAAGATCGAACGGTAAAACCAATAAGTATCTATTCTTAATTTGTGATGATAAAATAACGTTAAAATTGTATGTGTATTTTCATACTCGTTAGTTTCTATTTAAAATACCATTCATTTAGTAACAAAATATGTTAAATAGTAAATAGGAAATCATTTTGCGATACCTATTTATTTTGTATCTCACGTATCAAAATAATATGTATGTAGCCTACAATCGGTTTACACTGAAAGGTGACATCAATACTATTTATCGACTAGACTAGCCTATAGCCGTATTTTATAAGCTACAATGTTACATCATAGTCAATAATAATAAAAGAAAGTGTTTGTCTGTGTGTATTTGTTTGTGTGCAATGATCAGCCAAATCTACGGTGTACAGAGATCTGAAATTTTTAACACAGGTGGACGGAAGGGGGTCTGAATGCACCTCGAAGCAGGATTTTTAATTTTCAATTCGATTTTTAATTAGACTATTTTAAACAAATTTTTGAAAAACATTTTTTTATCAGTTTTAGAATCATGTTTCAGAGATATGGGCACCATTGTGGGGGGGCTGGTGGTGCTTAAATAATTCTTATACCACTGTGGGTCACAGGCAAAGCCGTGCGTGATTGCTAGTAATTAGTAATTCATAAAATAAAGCTTGCTAACTTTTAAGATAAATTGAGTGTAGGGTATATAATATGTTGAATAATTGCTTCAATAAACTATACATTATTTTATCCATACTTATAGGCTCTATATGATTAATTAAAATTTCAAACTGATTTAACTTTTATTAACAAACAGAACCCCCTTTCAAGGTCGAATTATAAGGCAGGATTCTCAAACAAACGGCCCGCGAGACAAGCTGACTGGCTCGTTTGTCTGCAATATTTTTATATTACTATCCGGCCTGCATCCATGTACTCTCACAAAATACAATAGTTTAACTTTAGTGTTTACTACGTAATTTTAAACAACAGAAACCCTTAGAACTATTTAAAACTATCCTATAGTTTTGTTTAACTTTAATTACTTGATTGTGGGACTTTTAATTTACACCGGGAAAATACCAGTTTTTAAATTATTTCAAGTATACATTAATTATTTTAAATACATAGCATCAAATAGCTATTATAGACCTGCATTAGTGGCCACGCGGTATGGTATCTAGCCTTCCTCTATCAAATAGTCATGTTTTGATAGGGTCACAATTTGTGGGATTGTTTCATACTGTTCTATATAAGATATCACACATTTAAAAAACACTTTATAATTAAAAATTTAAACTATATAACTGGTCAGAACTTTCACCCTCATTTTGGTGAAAACAATATTAAAAAATATCTAACCACTTCTTAAATAAATTGGTATTTCTAAACGTCTGCAATTCTTCTCAATTCTCCTTAACAAATAATTGCAGTTTACAGCCAGTCCCTTAGAAAAAAAGAAAAGGTCTATTGTGTTTCAAGTTTTTTTTGTAATGTGCAGTCAGAGGAAACTTATTTGTGTGGCAGGATTATGTTACTTATTGACGAGGAGGGGTGGGGTTAGAGACGGGGGAGGGTGCTACCTGAAGCTTGCTCGGTGACCGCCAGCCGACAGGTTAACTCGAGGAGCTCATATTTTGTATCTTCCTTCTACCAACATTCGAGTTTAAAGTGAGTCGTTTAAAAAAATGCTCACTTGATTGCTCTGTAGTCACTGGGGATCGCGCCTAGCGATCCCAACGTTGAAGGAGTAAAGCCTCGAAAAGGAGCGCAACACGTTTAACCTAGCGGCTGTGGATCTGTTCTTTCCTTCTCTGTGGCCTGGGGGCACATAAGCCCCAACATTTAAATTTTCTCAGATAACACTTTTATATTGAAAGTATGTCCAACCCAAATAATTTATCTAAGAAATCTTATCTCCATCTTTTATAGATGTGTTGTGCCCTGGGAATAGAAGTCTTCCTTATTAAATTGAAAGAATTAATCTCACCAAAAACATTTCATAATGGCGGTTGACTCATTTAATGAATACCGGTGAATAAATAACCTCCTATCTTCAATAGATTGTGAAATACAGAAATATTCATATGGGGGAGGGGGGAAAAGCCCTCTTCTAAAAATTACATCATGTGGGAATTTTAAAGGATCATCCCACTCCCACAATCATAATGGCGCAAACTGATTATTTCTTCTATAACCTTCCATTTGGGCAGGTGAGAGCACTATCTCTTTTCCTTATTTTTACCCCCCCTCCCCCTCTTGGTCTCACAGCTACAGCTTGGAGAAGAAAGAGGAAGGGGTGCTCCCTTAAAAAATAAAGTCGTTAAATATCTACCATCCTCTTCCCAAATATCCTGCACACCCCGACACACAAATAAGGTTTCCCTCCGCTGCTTATAATATTTCACAAGTTACATACAGTTTATTTGATTGCTTGATTTTTTAACTAAAAACAAATACTAATAAAATATTTTGGTACATGAAACATGTATTAATGTACCAATACTTATTATGTAACTATTACATAATAGTTTGTTTTAACTACAGAAGTATTTATGAAGCTTGTCTAGAAAGTAAAGATACAAGGACCATAGCATTTACAAATAAATGTTTTTAACTAAACTGTTACTGAAAAATACTTACATATTTACCGCCATTGTCCAAACACTTATTAAGCCTGGGAACCAACTTCTGTATCCCCAAGTCATAAAAGTCTGCCGCCTGTCATTTAAAAAATATTATGACTTCTTCTTTAACCTCATCATCACCGTCAAATTTTTTTTCACCCATATGTTTCTTCAAGTGAAGAAACAAGTGGTAATCGCTAGGCGTGAGGTCTGGACTGTAGGGCTGGTGATCCAAAACTTCCCATTTGAAACTGTCAAGCAACTCAGTGGTGGCACTCTCAGTGTGGGCCCAAGCCTTGTCTTGGAGCAGGCAGACGTCATCAGTCAATATTCCCCTCCTTTTGTTCTGAATGGCCCATCGAAGCCGTCTCAAGGTCTCACAATATGCATTGGCATTAGTCATTGTGCCAGGAGGCATAAAGTCAACCAGGAGAATGCCTTTTCTGTCCCAGAAAACTATAGCCATGATTTTTTTTTAGCTGAAGTCGACGTTTTGAATTTTTTTGTTTTGGGAGAATGAGTATGGCGCTATTGCAATGACTGCTGCTTCGATTCAGGAGTGTGGTGATAAACCCATGGTTCATCCCCAGTCACAATATAGCAAAAGCTTTTGTAGAGCTCAATGAACTCAGTAAAGACAAGGGTGCCCCAAGCAGGTGAAGCAGAAAAGTTTATTTGCGTTGTTTAAACAAATGAAGCAATGTAGGGCATCCATTCTTCTATTGTTTGTTAATAGTTAATAATCTGTCTTGATAGAATATATAAACAACAAATGTAGTTAAAAAAAATTGCACACCCCAGTGAATTATGGAAGTTTTTTAAGATGTTGGATAGCAAAAAAGCAACTTGTAAAAAATATTTTTATACCCATACTGACTGTTATCAATACTTTTCTTTTGATACTAGCACAACATCACTATTTTTCTTCCAATACTTTTAATGAATACAGTATCAATACTTTTCTTTTGATACCACATCCCTACATGTTACATTCATTAGACATAATTGCCCTTTAGTCCAATCTCTCGTTCTCCCTCTCTCCTCTATGGTCATTTGACCAAACATCGTTTGGTAAAAAAATATATGTGTGTATCTGGAATAACTTAAATATTTATGAATGCTCCAATTATTTATTGATTAATGTATTATTTTTAAGATGAAAAATTTGTCTTAATACTAAAACATGTGAGGATTCAACCCATTTCTTACTACGGCTTCTGCATTGTATATGCCACTCTTAGTGTTATGGTCACAAGGGGTGTTGATAATATGGTCTTTGTTAATACATAAAATGGTATATATTTAAATTATGACTTTGCTTTTCTTCTTATTTATAGTAGGTAGGTGTTATTAAATCAAATAATGTTAATTCATTGATAGGGTACTGCAAACATTGAAGTTACTCCTTTATTAAGAAAAACTTTTTTTGTATTCTTAATTAAGATTATGGGAAAACCCTAGTATTATTATTATTTTTTTAATAAGTTTAACTTATTTACATGCAGTTTTTCTTTTTATTTCTTTGTTTTCATGTCACTTTTTTTTCACTTTTAGCTAAGTAATATCTTTTATATGGATAAAAATGTGTACTGAACAGACTTGGATTTAATGCAAAAACAAAACTTATTTTTGTTCAAAGTGTTGTCATATTATATAGTTATGTGGTTTTTTTTAACATCCATCTTCAGATAATATTTATTTGTTTTAAATTAGAATGAAACGGAACGCAGGCAACGACCTAGGGGCTCAGTTCATCTCGCAGCAGCGGTAATTTCTCCAAGTGATGAAGATTCCAATACTTTTACAGTCAACTCTGCAACAGGTGAAATGTTTAAACTCAGGGCATCAGATGCCCGAGCTCGTCATGAATGGGTCAGTCGAATCCGGGCCATTACTGAGATGCACACAATGGCTATTGCTCATGTAAGTTAATAAAAACATGTATGCACTCTTCATAAAATGAATATGACATCAAACATGCTTTGGTGGAAGCATGGTCTAAGGCGTAATTCATGTATCAGACTAGACTGCTGATGACATAAAGATCAGTGTTCGAATCCAGGTTGGGTGTATTGAGGATGGCTTATCCAAAATGGTTTTCCACTCTTCCTCCACACAAATGTGGGTACACTTCCTCTAAATTCAACCCTCCTCTTCCCTAACACATCAGTGTTATTAATACATATGCATATAAGCTGAACAGGTAGTAAGACGCGGTGCTAATATATATATAATTTTATATGACGCCAAGAGATATCCTGGATTCTAATAAATATATATTCTAGCACTTCTAGTATAGAATTATTTTTACTTTATTGGTTCAAGTATACTACAAACCGTAATAAAACAAATTAATTTATCTTCCCATTAATTTCCCCATTTACTACCTTGTAGTGTGTGGACAAAAACCTAAACCCATAAATGCTTCTTTTGGAAACTCTTAGTTCATTCTGGAACCACTCTAATTTTCTTTGTACATTTTACATAAATCATTGGTTAATTACACATCCTTTACTGTTTCCAGGCTATGGTCTGGGTTAGTTTTATTTATTCAAGATATATATTTTCCACTACCAGCCTGCTAGGCCTTTTGTAGCTTCATTTGCCTTATAATCTAACTTAAGACTAGGATAGACACAAAATACCAACCCGGCCGTTAATTTATCATTGTGAAAGGGTAAACCCACATCTCACCAATGATAAATTTTTCAGCCATGCTGGGAATCAAACCTGGGAACCTTAGCTCGGTAGGCAGACAGGTTACTGACTGAGCTAAGGTGTCTGATCATTGATCAGTTAAATCTTGAACTTTTTATTTTCACTTTTCCCAATGTAAAAAGTCAAAAATAAATTAAAAAAAAACTCTACATATTTCATGAAATTATACACCATTCCAACCCTAAACCATGAAAGGTCTTCAAACACTTATTCACTTTCATAATTTGACTGTCATGAAGTTAAATCACTATTTTTGCTTGTGGAAAGAATGTTTTATATCTCTTTACAATATTCAAATGTCTTGAATTAATTAAATTTGATTAATACAAATTAAACACATAGGCTAAATAAGCTGTGCTACAGTCACTTTTTCCCTAGAAGAACTCCAGATAAAGCATTGGTTATTAAGTCCTTGATTGGGTTTTGATCATCTACACTTTGTTTATGGTGAAAGCTTAGAGACTTAACTTGACATGCTCCACTATTGCCAACAAGGCAAGCTTTCCATATTTCAGTGTAAATGAAGTGTATGTAAATAAAAGTAATATACAGACAAAATAATTCAATTAACATTATAAGAGGATATTCTATTTCTTAATCTCATTGATGCATGTCTTTATATTATAATGTTTATGGACGTTCTGTGTTGTTCTGTTTAAGCTTTCAACATAACATTTGAATATGGTAAGAAGGACCGTTTAGAAAATACAAAAAACGTTTGTGGTTAACAATGATAATATTTTAGTATCTTATCATTATTGATACTATTTATCAAAATGGTCAACTGCAGGTCATATGCATTGACCTATGAATATTTACAAGTAGTTTTAGGGTTGGTTGCACAACTTTAATATTGACTCTTCAATCACTATTGCCAAGCAGCTTGATCCTAGTTCAAGAAAAGTTTGGGTTGCAGCAAAGTTAATTTGGGATAAAATTCTCCAATTAACAATCCATATATTTGATCAAATAAATAAATAAATAAATAAAACAAACATGGCAACATCATAAAAATTAAAATTATACATTTGTTTGGCTTTGTAAGTGTTACAATGGTTAGTTTTATTTGCTTAAGTTTATTATTTTATATATGGTAAAGAAAGCATCCCTTATACAAGATATATTCTGACTAGATTATAAAACAAACTATTTAAGTGTTCAGATTATTTTAAAATCGCAATATGTTAAAATAATTTTAGATAAATGGTACAATGGACCTCACAGACTTTCTCTCTCTTTTATCTTAAAATAGAGACATATACTAAACACCGTTTTGAAATGAAATGATATACACTTTGCAGAAACAATCCACCAAATAGCATACATGAAATAATATACACTGATGTATACGATATGTGTACTTAAAAAGAGCTGAATGGTATAATGAATAGGTGAAAGAAGCTGGGAAAGAAAAGAAAGAAGCATACAAACAAATGATTGTTGTGAAGAGTGAAACAAAACGTAAGAGGTTGTGAGACATAGACAAAGAGAAAAGAATGAATGCAAAGAAAGTAGTAAAGGAGAGTGAAGATCAAATTAAATTTAAAGGAGAAAGAATGCAGAATGATTTGGAAGGAAATAAGCTATTCTGAAAGTGGGTAAAGAGAACGAAGCAAAGTATGCATTCAGAATGAACATGGTGAAATGATCTGGGATGAAAACAATATAAGAGAGCATTGGAGTGACTATTTTGAGCAACTGTGAGCAGCTGTGGTGTTAAAAGCTATAAAAGGGTTAAATAATGGCAAGGTTGCATGGGTATATTTGGTCACAAGGGAAATGCTAAAGTGTGGGGTCATGGTACTACTTGCCAGATTGTGTGAGGGATTCATTGTGTGTGCTGGGATTTCTAATGACTGGACGAATGCTGTCATTGTTCCATTGTACAAAGGCAACAGCAGTAATAGTGAATTTAAGAACTAAAGGGCAATTAGGTTGTCGAGTATTCCAGGCAAAGTTTTTGGGAGAATTTTTATTGAAAGGGTGCGTGAAAAAAAATTTGGACAAGATTTAGGGTGTACAATGTGGCTTCATGCCAGGTAGAGGTTGCCTGGACCAGATATTTGCATTGCAACAAGTGATTGAGAAATGCATAGCAGTAAGGAAGAAAGCATACTGTGCATTCGTTGATCTGGAGAAAGCACACATTTGTGTGGATGCATGATAAGTAAATGCAATAATGGCTGTATATGAAGGAAGTAAAGCGTGTGTTAGGGTGTTTGGAGCTTTGAGCAAATGGTTTTACATTGAACAGGGTGTTAGGCAAGGCTGTGATATGTCTCCATGGCTGTTTAATGTATTAATGGAGAATGGCTGAGAATCAAAGTGACTTTCAGAATCCATTAAATCATTTGAATGTGGTGACAAGCAGAATGGATCTTTGTATAAATGTCTCCAAAACTAAGGTGATATTTTTTCAATGAGGATGTATCAGGAAATGATTGTCAGCTTATTATAATATTTTAAAGAAATACTTTTTAAAATTTATTGTGTCATTCTAAAATGCTTCATTTTCTATATGTGTACAGTTTTATTAATATTATATAATATTTATTCGCCACTCTTAGATAAATATAAGAGTTCATATTATATTAGTAATTTATTGTTTCATCATATTACATTTTTGTTTAAATTTATCTTGCTTTTATTTACCATTTATTGTCATGCTACTCACATTACCATAAATATTTTTTAAATAACTGGGTTCTTTCTATATAATACCTCAATTAGCTTGACACTTTTTGGTGATTGGCATGGTGACTGATAGGCGATCAGTGCTGACTTAAGATTCTTGTGCACTCTTTAAGCTATTGAAACCTTGGTATAGTAATGAATTGTTGTCACATGTTGTATACCTTTATCAAAACACATATGTAAATTGGTTCCCATTATTTGTGACAGTTGCACATGCTAAACCAAAGTTTTTAAATATTTCGTGATCTAATGCTACAATGGTGGTTTCTGCAGTGGATGCTCTAAGGGGTAAACAGCATATACATTTCGAAAAACTGTTCACTATGGCTAGGCTATACTTAAATTCATTCATGGCCCTAGGAAGCGGAGCAAAATAGTCTATAAATAATTGCTCCATTGGCAAACTGGCTCCCTTCAATGATAACATACTGAGGTTGTACTTCTGAGCTGGTATGTATCTTAAATAATTTTCTCAGGACCTAACCCAGCTAATTAAGTCTCTTTTCATACCAGCCCAGAAAAATTTACCTTAATGGTAGTTTTAGCCGTTCCCAAGGTTGCTCCTATTGGGGAGCTGTGATAATACTTAAAAAGGACTTTACGAAATGCTTTTGGAACACATATTTTCCAAATTGATATAGCAGTTGGTTTTTTTTAAATAGCAGATCACTATCATTTTCATTATTTGGCACTACCTGTTTACCATTCAGACGCACATAAATTTCTCATAATACTGAATCCTGTGCTGAGTGCATGGAAGTAAATAACTCTGGAATTTGAGTCAAAAAGTTTTGCTTTTGAACTATCTGTGTTTAGATGGTGTGAAGTAGGAGGAAAGGGGGGCTGGGTGAATAGGATATCCTCGTTATTTTTCTCGAAAATAGCTGAAAGTTTGTCTGCCACTGAATTGTCCTTAACCTTTATGTCATCCACACTGAATCGAAATGCATGTTGTTCTGTGATCCACTTTGATTTCTTACCTATTTAACGGGGGTGGTTAAATACAAGACACAGCGGGATTGTCTGTATATAACTCAAATGGGTTTGACGCTAAATACTGGTGAAACATTTCTTTCTCAAATATTATGGCCAGTGCTTCCAACTCCTAAGTTGGGTTGTTAGGCTCGTGTGAATAGAGAGTCCTTCTTGTTTAAGCAATTCGAAGAGTTTGTCCACCTGTCTTTTAGGCGAGCACCGCTCCTTGTCCTGACAACGACCTCTCTCTTTGTATTATGATTTTTTTAAAAACAGCATCGTCTAAATAGGGTATTCTGTTAACACTTTTAGTACTACGCCCATTCCAGAATTTGCACGTGAAGAGTGCCAGAGGCCTGTTAGGTTTTGTGTGCAAAGAATGCCACAGCTATTTCCTCATTTTTGTTAGGGTTTGCAAGAAAATTCACAAAACCTTTATTTATAAAGCGATTATTTTGATTTTTCTATCATTTTGATTCGCATATACAGTTCCTTGATAATAATAAATTAATACAATTTAATTAAAATTATTTGATTCCTAAATTTTAAATTTGATTTTAATTTTTTTTCTCTAAACTAAGGCTAATTAACATATTTAAAAAAATATTATACACACAGTTCACTATTGTTTTGTTGTAGTGCATTTAGTTTTTTTATACAAGAAAATATAGTTTTCAATATATATGATTATAAATAGGAATTGCAGGAATTTTTATTTGATATCCTACATCAGATATTTTTGGGCCATTATTGCTTACCTTACAGAAAGATTTATTATATTGCTTGAATCTTGAATAAATATTTAGGCCTACACATAATGACTGCGTTTTTCAAAAACCCATTTATAAATGAATAATTTCATATAATTATTTTACATGTTATATAAATTTATAAAGTTGTTACACCTATTTACTTACATTGGTAAAGAAATCTTTTCATTCACATGACATAACATGAAAATATAAATAGTATATATATTTTTTCTTAACTCAGAACAATTTAACACATACATTTGAAAACTGTTTACAAAACTATTTACATAATTATGAATGTTAGTCACACTTATGTTTTTCCATGCAGCTCGTATGTAAACCGGTGTTGCACTTAACACATTGAGTATGTGACCATCTGCTATTGTAAATATACTAAACCCAGTTCCAATAACAACTATTTACGATTGATTTTGTTGCCAACCTTATATAAAATAATAGAGGGAAATGTTCTCTTTCCAGTGATATATGACACTACTACACTATCTATGCGTTAAAGGGAGGACTAGCGCAAATCTAGAGAGCCGCCCTTATCGGCTCTGGCACTTTTAACGTTAGTAGGTGGAGCCGATCAGCTCAGATCATGGCACTAAAGGGGTTAAGGCAGTTTTTAAATTAACAAAGGCCAAATTTTCTTCTTTTGACCATTTTAAGGCAACTCTTACAAATTTTATACAAGGGAGTAGCCATATTAACAATATTTGTTAAGAATCTGCTGAAAAAAGCACTCATCCATAAAAATCTGTATTTTTTTGTGTGTATCAGTAATAGGGAATTTCTTGATTGGCCCTGTTTTCTTGGGATCTATTGACACCTCTTTATGAAATATTATGACAAAGATATTCTTATTGGTTTACTGCCATCTGCATTTTGGATGGCTTTATGGGTCAAATTAGCCCTATGAGGTCTAATGAGTACTTCCCTTAAATGTAATAGAATTTAATATCCCCAACTATTATGTTTAGTAGCCTTGATAACACTTGGGACTCTACACTTATACGTACTGTATAAAAGGTAGTTATACTTGTACAGTCCATTTTGCGTGATAAACACTGTGTATGGCCTGGAAGTTTCACTTAGGCTCAATTGATGGTAAGTCTGATTTAGGTTCCTCAGTATGTATATACTTGCTTTGCCTAAGTATTGGTAAGCCATTTCTACCGCAGCTAAGGAATGGTCTTATTTACTTCATTTTTATAACTCCCATGGGAAATTTTCTAACTGTACCGAATTGTTCCTATTGTTACACATTAACTTAATTCTATTTTCTTGTAAGAAAAGATTGATCTTGGATGATTCCGTCTTAAAATAACATCCATGCTCAAAAGACGTGGTACTACCAAAAACCATGTCAGCCATAAGAATCTCTTAGTTTTGATTGATATTAAAACTTTTTATTTTATTTTTAATAATATTTGTCTGCTTTTTTGCACCTTAAGTTACATATTTCCTTCCTTTTTATTAGCTTAGCTTAGCTTCAAAAAATTTTTTAGCCATACTTTCAAAAACTAAGCTATGAACCGATGCTGAATCAACTAACGCGAGGGGACTGTGTTTCCCTATAGTTAGTCTTATTCCTGGTAGAGTTGAGTGACTACCTGGATTAGCACTGTTTGCTCCCATGTCTTTCGCATGACAAGTGGCGGACATAGGGGTTTTGTTATGGGGGCTAGGTTTTTTCAATCAGATCGTTTCTTTGTGTCCTGAAGACAAACAAATTAAATGACCAGTTGAGTTACATGTATAGCACCTCTCTTGATAATTCCTTTATCTTATGACAAAGCCACATATTTATACTGGTATTCCTGTGGAGCTACTTGCTGCTTTTCACCCCTTTTTAAATAGTGCACTTTTGTGCACGCCTTCTCGC
Source organism: Timema genevievae (assembly GCA_902155825.1). NCBI lineage: Eukaryota > Metazoa > Arthropoda > Insecta > Phasmatodea > Timematidae > Timema > Timema genevievae. Next base: position 79,790 of record CABFWO010003346.1, read on the forward strand.
GGGCAAGTTTCGTGCTTTAATTCCATCAAGGGGGCTTAACCCACGCTGGTTCCTTAGACTAGATATTACTGTGCTTAAATCTCTATGATATTTACTGAACTCATAGTTAGCATGCTCATAGTAGGCCGCTGTATGTTTCAAGTCATTAATCGACTTAACAGTCTTCCTCTGGAGAAGTAGTTTAATAGCCAGTAGGATGATGCATTTCAAATGTGTTTGTCTTTCTGCTAACAGAAAGTCAGTATAAAAATGATTTCCAACCTAAGTGAACTTTTTAAATCACAATTGTCTGCAACTAAAAGGGCTATTTAAATTCCAATTACTTTTAATAACATGCAAATTTACTGTAACAAGTGATTTTAAAAGATACACTATATTTTAGACTAAAACTATATAGACATTACTTTAACTCCCATCCATGTTCTTTTCAGTAGGGAAAAACCATAGTACTTGAAGTGTGTACACAATGGTAATCTCTTCTAATAAACTTTACCACTATTCATATTTTTCTTAAAAAAATTAGTGTTTTTTTTTTAAATTCTCCCAAGTAAAAATAAATCATTCCTATATTTTTATAATTCTTTCATTACTTAAACTTATTTTGTTTCAGAGCAATCCTCCTTTGTCACCTCGAAAGCACCACTCAATATCTGTCTCTCCTGCTGCCCCTTCTGTTAGTTCACATTGTTCTCTAGCATTGCTGGATGCCTTTACTACTGTTCAAGATCACCTCCATCAAGCAGAGGCCAGTTACTTTCAGGTCTGCAGGATTGCGGAGGAGCTTCAAAGTTTTGGTATTTACAAATCACAGAAGTTTTAACATTTTTTTTAAATGCACAAACAAACAGAAAACAAAACTGAATGTTTAGATAACTATTAATATTATATTGGATGTTAAAAAAAACACGTTAATAATGATACCCTGCACTCTGATACTATAACAGGTGTTTGTTTTAAGCTTTCAGCTGTTTATTTTGAAAACCATGCAATATATGAAAATAAACTTTGAACAAAAGATGTGTAGTTTCGAGGGGGAAAGAGGACACCATTATTCAATTTTGATTTATGGATGTTTTAAGGTTATTTAAAGTTATTTTTTTTAAATGTATATAAACCTTTTTCATTAAGCGACATTTTATTCTACGCAAAAAAAAAGTGTAAAACTTTTTTTTATTCGATCTCTATTTTAAAAGATGGGCAGGATTTTGGTTGATAATATCATAGGGTCATTTTTTATTAGCGAAATCTCATTGATAAGCTGTGCTTAGAAATGTTGGAAGATTATTAATCCTCTTATTACACTTGAAATATAAAACCAGATGGATGAGAATGGTGTAATTACTTTAGATAAAGACTTTCTTTATTGCCATCAAAATGGATCACCACCATATTACACAATCGGTGTTCAATAATGGCCCAGTAAAAAATTTCTGAACCAGTGTATTGGTAAAAGAGGACCAATTGAATGGGCTGCAAGATCCCCAGATCCAACCCCTTTAGATTTTTTTCTATGGGGCTATCTTAAGTCTATTGTTTATAAAACAAAGTATAACACGATTGAAAAACTTCGCCAAAGGATTACCACAGCTTGCAGACATATATTCTAGAGATGTTTTTCAAAATGTCAGATGTGAATTCATAAATAGACTGAATTATTGCTTGGAAAATAACGGAGAATGCTTTGAAAATTTGTTGTAATTTTTTGTGACGATATTTTATAATAATAAAACAATAATACAGTACCTTAAATTTATACCACTAACTTAATCATAAATTAAACATTTTCATAGTGTATTGATATCATCTTGTACCACAATAATAAGCAGGAAACACTTCAGTGGGACAGTAAGATTTTATTTAATAAGACATTTGTGTGTGTGTATATTATATGGACACACACACGTCCTATAAATAAAATCTTACTGTGCCATGTATATATACATAATAGTTACAAGTAAAAAACTTACAAAGCCTTTTGGCGAATATACACTGTGATGTAGTCGTATAAATAAGGCACGTCTGTATAGTCAGTGAGTGACATTGGTTCCAACCTAACCACACAAGACAGAAAACAATCTTAAAGCATAGTAATTAATTAGTAAGTAATTCATAAATGTAAAGTGACCAAATCACAACTTAAAATCATTAAGTTCAATGGAAATCAATATAAAGATAATAATTGATATTCACAAACGTAACCCATTGAACAATTTAATGAACCTGAATATAGTATACCATGTTGACTAGAATATAGAAACACAGTAGAGTCTTGGAAACTTGACACTCAATAACTTGACACGCTCACGTGCACACAGTTATTGGAACCAGTTATCACAATCCAAGGTCAATTGTAGAACCTCTCAGTTTGTTTGTGTAACTTGAGTGGAACAGTCATGCTTTGGTGTTTTTACAAGTGCTGTGTTTGTTATTTTTCCATTTCAGTAATGTGTTATTCGAATCCATACAATATTATATGTACAGTACTGTACTGCATTTCTGTATATTACACATATATATATATATACAACATTATATTACCACAAAATATATCGTACTGTACGTATATTACTGTTACTGTACCGTACATTACTAGCGTACCTACTGTATCTATAATAATTGATACTGTACTGTGATTCATTCTTGTTTAGTAAACATGCATCTTCCAAGTTCATTCGTAAAACTAGACATTTCAATAACTTGACACAATCTCAGTCCACATTAGGTCGAGTTTCTGAGAGCTAACTTGAATGTATAAACTGCACTAAAAATAAATTAATATTAATATCGAAAAATAACTCCATGATACTAAATTACTTATTAGTCTAATTTTACCTAGTAAATTCAATGAAAGTGGTGAAGCAATATTACATTAACACAATAAAAATCCTCATAAAACTCTAATCAACCAGAGTATGAAACTTTTTTTTTAATTCAATCTCTAAGGCTAAGGGTGATGAGTTTAAGCCAAAGGTAAATTTTAAAATGAAAAATCAAAGGAAAAAATACAAGTTTTTTTTTTGTCTGAAAGATAAATTCTAAAAGTAGTAATAAATTTACCAGAGCACAGCGCAAACCCTTGCTATGGAGGACCAAGTGTTCCTGAACATACCAAACTACCACTATATATTGTATCTAGATATATTACATCTACAAAAAAAATAGTGCTCATGTGAGCTAAGAAGGACCAACGAGGAACCGAGGTTAAAAACATTTCCTTATAAGGTAAGGAAATATATCAAGGTATCTCGAGGGGAGGTAGAATTGTCATACTTGCCACTAGGTATCGCTGGGTTGACAGCTACTCTGTGGACCATCAGTCAGTATTTGTTTCGTATACATTTAATACATCCTCTTGGAGTATTGAAGTGGTCTCGCTAAGCGGGGCAGCATCTTAGTGAGTTGAACATGTGTTGTAGTTATCTTAGATAAATGCTACAATATTTGAAAATAGAGATCTAGATAAATAGTTGGTAACTTTAAAAAAACTAAATAATCCCCCTTCACCTGACTGATATTTACCAAATAATCAGTCGGACACTTTAACTTAGTCGGTAGTGTATCTGTCTACTAAGCTAAGGGTCCCTGGTTCAATTCCTAGTATGTTAAAAAATTTTTTTTATCATTGATGAAATGTGGGTTCCCCTTTCACAGTGATGAATTAATGGCCAGAGGCTGAATGTTGTATCTGTTCTAGATTTAATATTACAGTATTTTGTTTAATTTCCAATCTTACTTGAGACTTAAAAACCTAATAAATAAAGACACCTTAAACTCCCTAGCAAATAAGGTATATAAATACAGAATTTTCATTATTTTATTTAAAGGGATATTGTCTTGATCCACTATCCTGCCAGTGTTAAATACTCAATGCCATTTCTCTTGCAAATTAATATATTATGAATTTAATTTGTTTGTCCAAATCTCATTCATGAATATATGGACTTGTGAGCTCAAGGTTTTTTTTTTTTTTTCATTTTGATTTGAGCTCATTTAAGTTTCTCAGGATACTCTAATGTAGGTGTGTTCAATTTGTTTGGTATAAGGGCCATATTGAACATAAAAAAAGGAGGGAGCCACACTAAAAAAAAATTATATATGGTATTATCTTAATTATAAAGAATTCCAGTTTAGTGTCTTTAAAAAAAAATAATAAGGTCCCCTAAATAAAACTCTAAGACTAACCCTATATTTTTTTAACAAAAATTATCAACCTTTTATATGTCACATTGGTGTTAATAAAAGACAATGGTATTAGTGGCAGGCTTTAAATCTTATGCCAAAGTGATTTTTTTATAATTATTGACAAATGTATTTCCAAAAGCCGAGTTCTCCTGACTGTTCCATTTCATATAAGAAAGCAACTGTTAACATATACATGTGCTGCCAAACATTGCACACATTAGGAGTGCAAATTCAACAATTTTTTGTAACCGATCCCTTATCAAAATAAGAGCAGATTGGTCCACCAACCTAAGATGCTAGAATTTCCAATATTATGCCATATTCCTAAATATCACATACCAAAATGTTGTATTCCTCTACGTTTATAAAAGGAAGAAGAGATCACATTGCATGATGGCTTATCATATGGTCTGTAGGCAGCAGAAAATGTTGGATAAGGCTGGATGCTGGCCACTAGTTTAACATACCTGCTCTAATGTATTGAATTCAGCTTGAGCTCAATAACTTTATAGTAATTTTAACTTTGAATTTTGTAAACATAAAATAAATATATATTAAAATTAAGAAAACATGTTTTAAAAGTTAAACTAAGACTCTGCTCTTGAAAAAAAAACCTATCTTTAAAAGGCATTTACACAGGTGCGACAGAAACATTGACCCATTTTAAATTGTGCGCCATTATTGATCACGGCGTCCTAAAGTGCTAATGTTTGTTCCATTGTGTAGTGTGGTTCAAAGCATTGCTGTCCACCTGTATAGCTTAATCTTGGCACTCATCATGGGACATTGGTCAAATGAACATCCTATGTTTCCTGTTGAAACATTTTTCAAGTGTCCTGATATTGTTGTGTTTCTTCGACACCTTAATATCAGCAGGACTGGACAGGTGAAAACGCGGAAGGCGATCACGAGATGACTCAAGGACTTCAGAACAACAGCATCTGCATCAACAATCGGCAAAAAAGCCACCTGGTAGAAGTATGGTTCGCACCCCGGACAATATTGCAATATTTATAGCTGCTTTAGAGTGAAGTCCAAGACACTATGTTCATGGGCATTCGCAAGCCCTCAACATATCGTACTGAAGTTTAAGTCGTATGTTGCATCTAGATAAAAAGTTCTACCCTTACAAGATGCAATTGGTGCATGAATTATTGCCCAGAGATTTAGAGTCACGTCGAACTTTCTGTTTGCAGATTCTGTAGATGATAAACACACAACCCAATTTCATCAAAAATCTGATTATGATGGATGAGGCACAGTTCCATTTAAGTGGCTATGTCAACAAATAAATCTTTAGGTACTGGGCGCTTGTAAATCTTCATTACTTTCACGAACGACCACTTCATAGCCAAAAAGTTACTGTGTGATTTGGAGTGTCTTCTCTGTTTATGCTTGGTCCATATTTTTCTGAGGATGACGCTAGTGGGACTGTCACAATCACAGCTGAGTGATGAGGCTTTGTTATTACAGTTCATAACAATATAACTGTGCCACAAGCATATCAATATGGAGTCGTCAGGGTTTCAACAGGACGGTGCAATCACTTGCACAGCAAGAACATCCATGACGTATTTACAATGAATGTTTCCACACCAGCTTATTTCTCGGCTTGTTGATTAAACTGGCCACCTGTATGCCCGATTTATCTGCCGGTGATTTTTTTCTGTCATGATTTCTTAAATCCAAAGTCCAAGCAAACTGGCCAGCAAACATTCAGGAATTGAAAAAACAACATTCACATCGAAATTGAGGCAATAACACAAGAAACCCTCCATAAGGTTATGGCAAATGTGCATGTTCGTGCCAAAGATTGCATTGCCAACATTAGTGGTTACCTGAAGGACGTAATTTACAAAAAGTGACTTGTGTTAGGAATGGTATCAAGTGTTCTTTCCAACAATGTATAGTAACAACATGTAGTTATAATGTCTAATGCTGAAATATAATGTTTAAAATGGGTCACTGTTTCTGCCGCACCCAGTATATTTATTATAGAATTACTGTTTGTTTTAAAAATTATAATAGTTTACTAAATAATTAAACTTGTGAACAGTAGTAACTGATAAATTTATTTTGGATTTGTTGCTAACCTAGATACTATCCAATACACATACATCTTCCACCTGCCTAAAAGAGAAGTTTTAGCAGTAATTTTTTTTAGAAATATACTACACTGTTGCAACAATGTGAACTTGATACAATCTTACACAGTGAAATTTTTGCTCTACCAGCTCCGCAGGAAAAAGCCTTTCTACATCTTCTTTATCCATGCCTCCCATACATTGTCAACATTCCAATAGCCATTATATTCATACACTCTCCATGACAAAAAATTCAATAATTTTGATCCATGCTTCACATAATTGTAGCTTATCAAATCCACAACCACCCATACTAAATATGATATATTACTAACAAGCATGTGGATCGAGCATCAAATCACTGTTTTTTTATCCACTGATTATAATGAGTATAACAGTTATTTTGTGTGCCCGAAAAACAAATAAAAATGGCCCTGCTAATATGTTTCTAACATACAGTACAGATCAACATTTTCTATTTCTCACTTAAGTTAATTTTAATCTTAATTATTGTAGTCTGCCTTAAACATGTTTAAATTACTTCCATCTCGACTTTGACCTAGAAGGCCAAGGTTTTGATTTTTTTATGGTTGTAGGCATAATGAATTTTTTACTATAAATATTACATCTTAATTCACATCAAATTCTGTTTGATTTTCTTAAAATTGATCCTTCCTATTATATTTCTTTAAGGTAACTAGATTAAGTTACTATCCAACACCTTAGCTCACTCGATAGTGTGTCTGCCTATTAAGCTAATGGTCTCAGGATCGATTCCCAGCATGGCTGAAAAATGTAACATTGGTGAAATGTGGTTTTACCCTTTCACATTGATGAATTAACGGCCGGGGACTGGATGTAGTGGCTGTCCTCATCTTAAGTTAGATTATAAGACATATGAAGCTACAACAGGCCTAGCAAGCCGGTATTCGAAAATATATGGCTTGAATAAAAAACTGACCCAGGCCACAGGCTGGAAACGGTAGTGGATGTAAAGTAAAGATTAAGTTACTGATTAATTACCTGCATAATATCATAAAAATAAAAGCAATGCACTAGGCCCCCATTTATGGGTTTGTTGAAATTTTCGAATAAACACTCATTGCTCATTTTCTATACACCATATTTTAGCTTAGTCTAATGGTCATTCAAACTTTTCCTTTATCTCTTTTTTTTTTCCTTTAACTACTCAAACAAAAGTAATACAAAAATTTCAAAATATATTGCCTTATTATTTTTAATTCACTGTACCTTACCAGTAAATATATTTTCAGGCTTGTCACACACCTGGAAAACTGTGGGAGCTTGGAAAAAACAGGGAAATTATTTGTTTCTGGGAAAACTTGGAAAACACAGGAAATTTTACAAAAATACGAGAAAGCTATTGAAATTTTTGTGAATGTAGGACATTTACCAGCTAGCTTTAAATATTATGCCTTTGTATGGAAGAAATATCGAACTGAAGAAGTAAACACGCTAATTCTAATAAATGTCTTATATCCCTTCCTCTTCTACCCCTTTTTTATCCCTTAAACATAGGGTTACATAGTGACTGCATGTACTTCCTCATCAAGGTCCACTCATCTAGTACAAAACACCAATATCATTACTTGGTCAAAATTATGAAAAATTAAAGTTCATTCATCTCTACCACCCCTTAAAATCTCCGGGAAATATGGAATTTTGTATTAAGAAAATAGTGGCAACCTTGATATTATACAATTAAAATTATATTTAAAAATAAAAATAATACAAAGTTTGTCACTTTAGAAATAATTTATTTATGGACTCTGTATGAGGGTGCAGTAAGGTCAAGTGAGTGATAGGAACAATAAATGAAAAATGTTGTATAACAATAAGATTATCTCTATAAAAAGAGGACAGTACTTATCATTTTCATTACTGAGATAACTGGGTCAGATTTGAACAGACCACTTAAGCTGAACTAGCTGTACCATAGTTGCTTCTTAACTCTTTACAACTCAATCTATCGATCTAGGTTTTGTTTCATCAGAAATTTTTCAAATCTATCCTCCTACTCCCTATTCCTGTAGTATAAACATGTGGACAAGGGGGTTGGGTGGGCGGATACATCACAATCTCATCACTTTATAAAACCATATAATGCCCCGTGTACATGAGCGATGTTTTCATCTATTTAAAAAAAATGTTTAAATGACAAAAATTGGAGGTGGTTATAGACCACTCGCAGGATGTGGTGTTGTTTGAGCATCCAAGTGTATACAATTTAAAACATAAGTACATGGACATGCATCTATGTGTTCACTTTCTGTCTTTTCCTTCCATTGTGACCCAAAAAAAAATGTGAAAATTAGAGAAAGATAAATTGTAAATAATGATGGGGTACCTAAGAGGTACATATAAATAGCCAAACACTAGCTGAGCTGAAAATGTAATGGAAATTAAGAGAATCCTATAGATTCTTCAAAATAAAAAATTCGATACCTCAAAAGAGATTTAGGATATCTCTATCTACTTACTTAATCTCTGGCATTAAAAACTTTCATTGGGTTTGCCAATCAACACCTTTTAAAGGCTTTAACACGGTTGTAGATTCTTTATTTCCCTGAAATGTTTTAAAATTAAAAACTTTACAAAGCTACAATTTTTATTACGTTTATTTATATATAGTTTATGTAATAACATTTTATAATTATACTCGAGTGTTCATATTTGTTTCATCATGTTTTTCAGGAACAGATGTTAAATCTACTGATCATGATATATTACTTCTCAAAGCAACATCAAATGCAACAGTGATGTGTCTTGGACAGTGCTTGTCAATATTACAACATCAACAAATTGCTCCTCTTACAATATCTCAACCAACAGTTACTTCCCATGTTAGTAATAACACTTTCATCCGAAAAAGCTCGCAACCATCCTCTATTTTACCTGTTCTAATGGATGAAGAATTAATTGTTGAAAAAGGGTAATATTTAAATCATCCTCATTGTACATTATATGTAAAAATGAAATCTATTCATGTCAAAGTAATCCTATTTTACAAAGTAAAATAAGGTGGCAAGTCAGCAATATCACTTGCTAAGCTGAACCTCACTGTGTATCAGCTTCAACCGAAATTCACAGGTAGATTAGAAGCCAAAAATGGGAAAGATAAATGCTGGTTTTTTTACTCCAACTATGCTTGTTCTTATATTCATTTCAAGCTCCATGACAGTTATCAAACTTATGAATTCATTAAGTTTATTCAAATTACCAGACTTTTTAGTGACTTCTTGGCTGACAGTAACTGTCCCAAGGCTAAAGGGGCAAGTTATCAATTTAATGTTTGTATTTATCATACATGTGGTTTTAGTGACTTTTATATTTGCTTTAATGAGTTTAAAAATTGTTTATAATTTATTATTGTTTTACACAATATTTCATTTAATGAAATCCTTAAATTATTTGACATAATTTTCATGTAAAAGAAATGAAACACATTTTTCAAAAGTCATTTTTAAAATCAAGTATAAATCTGTTATTTATGTAGTGCATATACAAATAGGCTAAGTTCACACACTATTAGTGCACTCCCCGGTTCTAATAGCCCCACTTGTCTCATCTGTCAACCACATTTATATTTGGCTTTTACACTTCAAAATTTGGAATTTGGGGAATTAAAACTGCACCATTTTTGATTTGTGCCTCCTTGATGGAATTGAAAGTGCTATTCCTTTTTTCTCTGTATAATGTTATGTGCTCTGAGTATATTTTGTTTCTTAGGTTTAATATGTCAGGAGTCCTTTGCTCTGAGCAAGGACAACACCACAAGCTACAATGAGAACTTTTGTTTACAAGTCTCGGCTCACAACTAGTGTCTTCCTCTGCGCATGCGCATACCCACATTCATGCCGGTATGAATGCGCACACAACCTCCTACCACTTTTGTGTCTTTGTCTTGCTGGATGCTCGTTACCTTGAAGATCGCCATGTGTAGT